>CAUYSK010112573.1:0-64558 GCA_963575035.1 Avahi laniger
CTGACAGCTCACCAGGAGAAAACAGTCCCGGGGCAGGTATGTCAGGACTTCCCTTGCCATAGGGGTCTAGCTCAGAAATGTAAGAGAGACAGACGGCACAGGGCAGCTCTCGGTCCCTTCTTTTGAGGCAGTTGAGGTTGATGGGACCTATGTCCTGTCCTCACTAGGCCACAAGACAGAAAGAAGCACAGGTCACGGGCAGTGGGGGTGCAAACAGGGGGGGCTTGGTGCTTCCTCCTGGCTGCCCCGAGCCTGCGCTGCAGGTGGGCGCTGCCCGCCTCGGCCCCGCATGGAACCTCATGCAGAGCACTGTAGGTTGTAAGCAAGTGTTCTCTCGCTGGGTATTTTTTTTTTTTTTTAAAACAGAGTCTCACTCTTTTGCCCAGGCTAGAGTGCCGTGGCATCAGCCTAGCTCACAGCAACCTCAAACTCCTGGGCTCCAGTGATCCTCCTGCCTCAGCCTCCCAAGTAGCTGGGACTACAGGCATGCGCCACCATACCCAGCTAATTTTTTCTATATATTTTTAGTTGTCCAATTAATTTCTTTCTATTTTTGGTAGAGATGGGGTCTCGCTCTTGCTCAGGCTGGTCTCGAACTCCTGACCTCAAGAGATCCTCCTGCCTCAGCCTCCCAGAGTGCTAGGATTATAGACATGAGCCACCACGCCCAGCCTATCTCTATGTTTTTAGCTTAACACAAAGCCTGGCTCAGAGTGGGCAGTCAATAAATATTTGTTAGATGGATAGATGAATAAATGAGTGAATAAGTGAGGACAAGTCTTCTGTAGTCTATTTTTCAGTTTAGTTTTCCTTGGAGCTCTGTGAATGGTACTTGAACAACTCCTACCACTGTTTTGACCAAAGCTCCCTGCACACCCAGGACCATGCACACTGGCTTATCCTCTGCTCAACACCTGCCTGCAACTGTCACCAAATAGCCAGCCAAAGAGAGACAAAAGCCCTTCAGGGATTTTGAACAACTCTTCACCTTCTCCCACCCTGCAGTCTTTGCTGCCAAGATAAGCTTCTACTGTGTCTTTTCAGAACTCTGATCAAGAGGAAGGAATTGCACAAAATGAAAATGTTTCTTCCCTGCTCTTTTAAGTCAGAATACTTGTAAAGTGAGGAGAATTAGTACTTGAACAGGTTCCTGTCTTATTAGACAGTCCTTTGAATGAATTATCTACAAATTCAAGCAATTGGTAACGACAGTTATAGTCATTTATTATCTTGTTGGCCTATTTTGAATAAATACTAAATGGAGTATTTTGGTCCTAAATTCTGCATTTATCACCTTCTTTCCAGAGCCCCCATTTACACAGTTATATCAGTTAGCAGTGAAAGACACACAAAACTTTCATGAACTTTGTCTGTCCCCATATCTTCATGTCCTGTGATCATGGACCTTAAATTTATAATCAGAAATCAGCATTTTCAGTTCTAATTAGTTTTAGATCCCTGCCTAAAATAGTTTGCCATTTCTGAGGTGTTTTTTTTTAAAAAATTAACACAGTTTCCCCCCCAGGATTATTGAAATGTAATTATGAAATTCACCCTTTTTAGCTGTGTACAAGTCTATGAATTTTGACAAAGTTATATAGTTTGTAATCACCACTGAAATAAACATAATAGAATTTTCTGTCACCCAAAAAGTACCCTCATGTTCCTTTGTAGTCAATCCCCTGCCTATACTGCCAACCCCTGGCAACCCCTAATCTGGTTTCTGTCCTTATAGTTTTGTCATTTCCAGAATTTCATATAAATGGGATCAAAATATGTAGCCAGACTCAAAATATGAAATTCTAAGTGTCTGACTTATTTTACTTAGCATAATGCTTTTGAGAGTCAGCCATGTCATTGCATTTATCCAGTTTGCTGCCTTTCATTGCTGGGTAGAATTCCTCTATGTGGTGTACTGCAATTTGTTTATCCTTTCACCAGTAGTCGATGGATATTTGGATTTTTTTTTTTTTTACAGTTTTGGGCGATTATGAATAAAGTTGCCATAAACATTTGTGTTTAATTTGTTGTGTAGATATATATCTTGTGTTAGGTAAATATGTAAGAGTGAGATGGTTGTATATTTTGATAAGTGTGTATTTAACTTTATAAGAAATTGCCAGACTTTTCCAAAGTGATTGTACTGTTTTTGATTCCTAACAGCTATGTATAAGGTTCCAGTTACTCCTATCCTCTCCAGTATTGTTTATTGTCTATCTTTTAAAATTTCAGCCAGTCTAGTATGTGGGTAGTGATATCTCATTGTAATTTTATTCTGCATTTTTCCTAATGACTAAAGATTTTGAGCAAGTATCTATTAACATTGTTTTGATTGGGTAGGATTTTTTTTATTATACAGTTTTGAGGGTTCTTTATGTATTCTGGTTATTGGTCGTTTGTCAGATACATGTTTTGCAAATGTTTTTCCCAGTCTGTGGCTTGTCTTTTTGTTTTTTTAATAGTGTCTTTCAAAGAGCAAACATTTTAATTTTTGATGAAATTCTATTTTTCAGTTTTTTCTTTTATGGTTCATGATTTCTCTGTCCTATCCAAGAAATTTTGCCTGACCCAGGATCTTGAAGATTTACTTCTATTTTTTTCTAGAAGTTTTACAGCTTTAGGGTTTACATTTGAGTCTGTGATCCATTTCAAGTTGACTTTCACATGTAGTGCAAGATATGGGTTGAGGTTAATATTTTTGAATATAGATATGTCTAATTGTTCTATCATTTGTTGAAAAGACTAAAAGACTATCCTTTGTCTATTTGATTAACTTGGCATCATTGTCAAAAATTAATTGACTGTATGTGTGAATTAATTTATGGAGTCTTTATTTTGTTCCATTGATCTGTGTGTTATCCTATTTCCAATACTGTGCTGTCTTGAATATTATAGCTTATAGTAAGTCTTGAAATCAGTGTGACTATTCCAACTTTATTTTTCTTTTTCAGAATTACTTCGGTTATCCTAGATTATTTTTTTCATACAAATTTTAGAATCACCTTGCAAAAGGAAATCTTTGGGGATTTTATTTGGGGTGAATTAAAATCTATAGATCAATTTGCCGGAGAATTGCAATATCGATGATATTGATTCCTCTGTTCCATGAACACAGTATATCCCTCCAATTAGGTCTTCTTTGATTTCTCTCATCAGTGTTTTTTTATACTTTTCAACATATAAATCTTACAATACTTTGTTAGATTGATCCCTGAGTATTGTGTGTTTTCTGGTGCTATTGCAAATGGTGCTTTTAAAAATTTTGTTTCCCAGGTGTTCACTGCTGTATATAAAAATACAATTGATTTTTATATATTGATCTTACATTCTCCAACTTTGCTAAAGGCACTAATTAATCTAGTAGTTTTTTGTAGTTCCTTTTGAATTTTCTCCATAGATAATTGTTTTCTGTGAATAAAGATGGTTTATTTGTCCTCCCCAATTTGTATGCATCTTCATTTCTTCTTGTGCCTTATTGCATTAGTTAGGACTTCTACCCAGTAAGATGATGTTGAATAGGCGTGCTAAGAGTGGATTCCTTGCCTTGTTCCTGATCTTAGGGGGAAATCATTTAGTCTGTTAACCATTAAGTATGAGTTAGCTATAGGTTTTTCATAGATGCCCCTTTTTAGGCCAAGGAAGTTTCCTTCTATTTCTAGTTAACTGAGTTGCTTTTTCTTTTTTTTTTAAATCATGAATGGCTGCTGAGTGAATGTCACAGTTTTTCTGCATCTGTAGAAGTAATCATATAGAGTTTCTTCCTTAGGCTGCTGGTGTTGTGAATGGCACTGTGTTTGATTTATGAATGCTGAACCAATCTTGCATTCCTAGGCTAAATCCCATGTAGCCATTATATATTATTCTCTTATATTTTATGGCTAAAAATCATGGAGGGATGACATAAAGTAGGTGACAATTCCTTAACGGTATGTATGTTTTACAGATCACAGAACTTCTTTCATCCTAGTTAAGTGAAGTGCTAACTCTCTTGCCTGCCACATAATACAGGTAGTATGTTTTTGCTTCATCTTCATTTGGTCTTTAGGCTATCAAAAGAGTGCAGGGGAAAAGGTGACAAAAATAGTGAGTGCATACTAGGCAGTGTGTGTGTTTATCTCATTTAATGTTGCTTAATAGGAAAATGAGGTCTATCAAATAATTTTTATCACCTAAGTCTTGCAGGTGATAAATGGCAGGGTCACAATTTAAGTGCAGGTGTTTGGCAGGTAAAACTGATTATCAGCCCCTAACATAGCATTAACCTCTCTCCGGAAGTGAGTTGGTGCACACGTTCAAGTACTGTGAGTGAAAGAGAGAGGGAGGGAGGGAGGAAAGGCAGGAAGGAAGGAGGAACAGGAATTGGGAGGTTGGGGGAGAGACAGAGATTGGGAAAGAGAAATGCTCTCCCACCTTTCATTGCCATCTAAAACTCTGGATTTTTAGATATCTTCGTTTGGATCTTAGCTTTGCCATTAACTTGATTTGTGGCACATTTGTCTCAGCCTCATTTTTAAAAAATCAAAATGTAAAATATTAACATTGCATTTTTATGAGGAATATAGATAGTATATGTATTACTAAAGTGTCTTAACACATAGAATGTGCTCAATAGAGTGGTGTCCATTATTATCATCATTATTGATTTCCTACCATTAAATGTGTTTTATAACTGAAAGTAATTAATTTGGTTTTGAAAGATACCAAATGAGGCTTAGAGTGATTTCTGTAGTTGTTTGTTTAGTTCTTTTGCCAAAATAGCCTAGAGAAAGTTCCTTTTTATAAAAAATGGATTTAGTTTCTTCCACTTTTTACCCCTCTTCTTATCTAGTCAAAACAACACCAATGTATTTACTAAATCAAGTTGCAAATTTGAAAGATTTTTAAAAGTACTGCTGAATGCTTTGGCCTTTCCTACTGGTCTGGAAGTGGTTATCTCAGCCTGGAGGACTGGAGATGCCATTTTTATTTTATGTGGACAACCAACAATTGATAGTTAACTTTAGTCCACTGCATAGTATTTCATTACCCATGTAGATCTGACAGTTTATGACTCATGAGACTCTCCTCTTTAAGGGACACAAGCCAATCCAGGCTGTCTAGATATAATGATTGCTAATTCCAGTAAGGTTATTTTGGTTATTACGGGTAGGGCTCAAGACCTTCTGTGTGTTTTATCAGTCAAGTCAGGGAGGTAGGAATGAGAAAAAAGGCTGAGCCTGAGAAAAGGCATCAGGCTATTATCAAATGACTCTTCAGTGTCCAAGACTTAGGAGGGCTGTTGGCTCCAGCTCCACCAATCCATAGCCTTCTGGGAATTGATTCCCATGACTAGTTGATTTCATAACAGTACCCTTCCAACCAAAAATACTGCTTGACACATGAAAATAAAGGCAAAACAACTGTATTTTGATAATTTTGGGATATCACATTGTCCCTTGATATTGTTGAAAATCAGAATCAGTAATCAGTAGTCTTTATTTTGAATATATTCCTTCTCCCTGAAGTCCTTAAGTATATATGGTAAGCTTAGAGTTCAAATGCAAACTCTGTGGTTAATAATGACCTTATTTAGTAAGGTGATGTCACAACGAATGCAATAAATAACTTATGTTTATCATATTTGTTCAGAAATCCAGGATATGTTTTTGATAGGATGATATTTAGATTTTAATCTCTTCGATTTGTCTATTTTCCCAAGTTATATATTTGTAAAATTTATGTTTTCAAATCACATTGACCACATCTTACTTAATTTTCACCTTACTTTGTATATCAGTTTAGAGTACATCTTATTTCCACTTTATAATGAGAAAAATAGATCCTAGGGCTATGTTTTCCCAAAGATCACCATTGGACTTTGGGTCAATATCCAGAGCCTGATTCTGATTTTTGTCCAATGCTCTTTGGATAAGACCTTTGGGCCTTGAGCTTTATCTAGCTTTCTAAACTTCCTTTGATGTGGTAAACATTCAAAAACTGTCTAATGGCTACTTTTGTCCCCACAATTAGGATCAGCAAACGTGATTTGATACCCATCTTCAAAGGAGTTCATGAAATAACTAGTTGGCGAAAGATAAAATTTTGGGAATGACTTCTTCCACTCTTGATTTATTATACATTCCTTTCTAGATTGGCTGGAAAGAACGTTTCAATGCCCAAGCAGAACTTCCCAAAGGCTGGTTATTTTGGGTGGCTTTTGGGTAGCTTTAACTAAAATGTTAGGCACTGAGGCAAGGCCCAACCTTGTAGATTTAGTGGAGCCTCTTGAGGAGCTAGTTTGTGTTAAACGTTATTCAAAGCATTATAGGGGGATAGAGATTAAAATGAAACAAACAAAAGATATGATTCCATTCCTTAGGACCTGACAAGCTAGCAGACAAGATGGAAGCATACATAAAGGTGCTTCTAATTTCTGTTTCATCCATTCCATCCTTCCTTCATTCTGCCAGCAAAACAATTTTTTTTCGAAAACATGCCCTTTCCCTGCTTAAAATTTTCTGGTGGCTCCCTACTTCTCATAGGACCAAGTTGGAGTTTCCTATTAGGACCTACAAGGCCTTCTGTGATTTGGCCCAGCTTCTTTCTCCATATCCATACCTCCACAACATGATCCAGGTATATACCATGCCTTGGGGTGCTCAGAGCCTGTCATGATTTTTCATACCTCTAGATGTCTATTTCCGCTGAGCTCTCTGTCTAGAATGCTGCATTAGTCTGGATTCTCTGAAAAACACTCATGATTAAACCTGCAAAGGTTTATTAGGTGAGAATGCCTATGGAAGAGATGATCGTGAGGGGGCTGGGAAGGGTGGGAGTGCCATCAGTTCTTGATGCAAGTCTGACCCCTAGTGAAGGGGAGAGGGAGAGTTGGTTAGGCAGAAGCTGTTTAGCCTGCTGTGCAGTCTGAGAAAGGTTCAGAATAGCTACTGGGGAGTCCAAAGTCAGCTGTCGGTGGAGTCCTGTCACTTTTAGTGACAGTCTGCCTCTATATCCCTGCTGTACTCAGTCATTGGCTGGGAGCACCCCTTTGGAGGTGCGACTTCAGCACAAACGCTAACATGAATTTCCGAGGCAGATGGAGTCCTTGATCAGTTCTGCTCCTTGTGGTTGTAGTGGTGCTCCTTGTAGTTAAAGGCCCTTGAGTTGCCTCCTTGGCCTTCTCTTGGCTGCCATAAATACCTTTTCCCTTCTGTTTAATTTCTCCTACTCATCCTTTAAGGGCCAGCTATAAATGTTTCTTCTTCCAGAATACTTTTCGTTGAAGGAGAATCTCAGAATGTCCATGATAATCTCACCACCTATAATGACTATATCCTAATATTTGGCAAATTCCTAATACATTTATTTGATTTGTACCCCTCCCACCTATTATAGGACCAAACATCTAGTAGGTGCTCAGAAAATATTTGTCGAATGAATGCATTGGTAGGACTTGGACAGGCAAACCTAGGGAGAATATAGTTGAGACAGAATGAACTGCTTAAGTAAAGCCATCGAGGGAGAAGAATGAAGGATTTGCTCTGTAGTTAATAAATAAATCTTTTTTCCCAAATAAGTATATCTTGCCCAAAAACTGTCATTTTAGAGAAAGTGTATTATGATGCAAAGCGGTGGGGGGAAGGAGTGTCTTCTTGGCAGTTGAAATGATTCATATTTAAGAACTTTGTTGAGAACAATGTTTTGAGTATTTCCTGAGAGACTTCTTTCCTGAGAGGAAACAGAGTTGATGAAAATGGAATTTTACTGCTGCCAGGAAAAGTGCGATAAAGATCAAATTTCATACAACAACTACTACCAGAATAAAAATTTCCATAGAGCAAAGAGATTTCAAAGTCCCAGCTAATGGCTCATGTGTATTTAGTATTCAGTGCAGCTGAATTGTAATTCTGTAATGGAATTTGACCAATTTTGACAATTTAGTTTGTAACGTATGAATTAGTGGAGGCCCATTCATCTTGATGTTTGCTTACTCTGCCAGATTTTGGTCATATTTTTTATAGAAAGAGCTGATTGGGATCCCAAATCTTAGCATTTTTACCAGCAACCTACCACTGCCACGTGTTGCCAGAGGAGATAAACATGCTGAGGATAAGGCCTGAAAAAAAATCACTCTACCAGCAACTAGAGATTTAGCCCCTGATCCCTATAAAACATTCTACTCTTGTGGCCTAGGTTGGAACAAGTATGAGGCAGGTGCTCCTTTTAGCCCAGGCTCTAGTCTTGCCCTATGCAGTCTCCCTCATATCTTGTTTCCCAGAGTTACTTGAAGGCATGCAAGTTTCCTCATTTGTAATGTGGGAACAAATAATGGCACCTATCTCGGGCTTGCTGTGAGGATTCAATCAGATAATGCATACTAATGGCTTAGACTATGCCTGGCATTAAGTGCTCAATAAATGCTAGCTAGATTTTATTATTATGCAATCGAAGCAGGGATCTGAGGGTAAAATCTTAATATTTCTAGTTGAGCATTATCAAGTCAGTTGTTGAACACATGCATTTGTTGAGTGTCTGTTCTGTGACAATGCTGCATGGAACTCTAATGACCTGGGCTGCTGTGGCCCATACTGTAATCTAACACACAATTGCTATAATATCCATATCTTCTCTCAAGTGAGAACAGTTCATTTTGACTTGTAGAAAAACAAAATTGCTTGTTTCTCCACTGTGCTCTAACTAGTATTCTGGTATGGAATACTTTTTCTTCTCTTTCTCATTGACCCATCTTTCCCACCTTCAAATATCTATTATAATTCTCCTTTAGATTACATATAGCTAACTTGAGAAGGTTTCAGATGAGAAAATAAGATGAGCATATGAAGCATCCCACTTCCAATGATTTTTGCTGATCATATTGGGAAACTGACACAATAGTTCTTGCCATCCATATTTTCTTCCCTTTTAACGGAATAGTTCACTTGAGATATTTATCCCCTTTACTTCTGTCTTTTACTACTAACACATCTCTTTTAACCATCTTCCTCCTCTCTTTTTGAAGTCTTGCCCTATTACATCAAAAACTACCCCCTCCTCACTTTTCTATCCCATTTGAAAGCCAACATCATGATTGAATTGTGACTGATAAGAAATAGAATATTACTATTGATAGATGTGTACCAAGGCAAAGGAAAGCCATACGTTAAAATAAGAACGGGGAAAGTAGTATTTGAATTTCCAAAGGCATCTCAAATCTGAAATCATCCTCCGTATCTTTTTCTCTAAGCCTTCTCCTACTGGAGCCCTCTGAAAGTTTCTGGCATAAACTCGGAAGATGTTTCTCAAATGTTTTTTTCCCCCTTCTTACCCCTACTGTCCTTGTCCTGTGCCTGGCTCTCATCATCTTCCATCTTGAGGCAATAACTTCTTTCCTCATCTTTTAGTTACGTCTCTGGCCCCGACTGCCTATACAGTGTCACAAGATGGTGGATTTTTTTTTTCTTTTTTAGCTTTTATATTGTAAAATGAAACAAGGGTTCAAAAAAAAAAATCAAACCAATGTGTACCATAATACAGTATTACAAGGCAAAAACGTACTTGAAATCACCATCCAGATCAAGAAATAGAACTTTGTCAGACACCCCAGAAATCCTTTAGGTGCCCTATTCCAATCAAAAACCTTTCCTCCTTCCTGAAATAACATTGTCCTGACTTTTAAAGTAGTTATTTCCTTGCATTTCTTTTTTTTTTTTTTTTTGAGACAAAGTCTCACTCTTTTTGCCCGGGCTAGAGTGCCGTGGCGTCAGCCTAGCTCACAGCAACCTCAAACTCCTGGGCTCAAGTGATCCTCCTGCCTCAGCCTCCCGAGTAGCTGGGACTACAGGCATGCGCCACCATGCCCGGCCAATTTTTTCTGTATGTTTTTAGTTGTCTGATTAATTTCTTTGTATTTTTGGTAGAGACGGGGTCTGCTCTTGCCCAGGCTGGTTTCGAACTCCTGAGCTCAAACAATTTGCCCGCCTCGGCCTCCCAGAGTGCTAGGATTACAGGCGTGAGCCACCACACCCGGCCTTCCTTGCATTTCTTTATTTAGAGGGTGCTTTTTAAAAACATCAGCCTTACCATATCCGTTTACCTTTATGCCAAAGCCTAGGGGCATCAAAATTCCCTAGCAAGTTTTATTTAGTTGAGAAATAAAGATTGTATATAGCCAAAGTGTACAATGTAATAGTTTGATATACATAAACATTGTGTAATGATTATCACAATCAAATTAATTAACGAATCCATCACAACCCATGTTGTACATTAGAGCCCCAGAATTGTTCATCTTATATTTGAAAGTTTGTACTCCTTTAATCAACATTTCTCTATCCTGCCGCTCTGGCCTCTGGCAACCTCTAGTATCTTTGTTTCTAGGAGTTCAAGTTCTTTACATTACAAATATAAGTGAGATCATATAGTACTTGCCTTTCTGTGTCTGATTTATCTTACTTAGCATAGTGTCCTCCACGTCAGTCCATAGCAAGATTTCCCCGTTTTTTTTAAGGCTGAGTAATATTCCATTATGTGTATACACACACACCCGTTTTCTTTATCCATTCATCTATTAGTGGATACTTAGGTTGTTACCATATCTTGGCTATTATGAATAATTCTGCAATGAACATGGTGGTGCAGGTTTCCCTTTGAAATTCTGATTTCATTTCCTTGCTCGCCTGTCCTCACAGGTTTTCTCAGGCCTACCTATACAGTCCCCTTTCTGTGATTCCTTCTCCTCTCCCCAATACCCTCATCTTTGGCCAGACTGCTTTATTCACAGTCTGCCCTATACCTCACATGCCTCTAGGTGTTTGCCAGATAGCTCCAGGCATTGGGTCCTGGTGTTCCCTCTTTTTGGAGTTGCTGCTCTTCCCATTCAACAGTGAAATCCTAGCCCCAACTCAAATGTCATTTCTTCTGTGGTATGCTGGCCTAGATGTCCCTTTCCTGACATACCTGGGACAGAATGAATTCTTCCCCTCTCTGTGCTCTGTTTTCTGTTATAGCATTTTACACATGCTTCTATTATTAGCATTTTCTGTAATTTCTGGTACCTGATAGATTGTTTGAAGGTACTCAATAAATGTTTGTAGAATGAATGAATGTGTGAAATCCATTTTTAGGGCTCTTTCATGGTGTCAAACTTTTTTCAGAATTGACATAGAAATCTTCTGTTTGATCAAGCTTTTTCTTCAGTATTCCTATTTCACACAAAGTAAAAACATGTTAATTTTATTTTCTTTCAATAACTAATATTACCAGTATTTGGTTTTATTATCTTTTCTTTGTAAATATTTTCTATTTTGACTACATTATTGGTAAAATAGGCCTTTGTTGGCTTTTCTGGCTACCTATGCACCATTTTTATTCTTTCAATAATAACAACTAATAATTATTAAGTACCAAATATATGCCAGGCACTGTGCTAAGCCCTGTCTGTGCATTATTTACTGACTTGTCACTATAATCCTTTATTATTTTCACTTTACAAGTCAAAAAGTGAAACTTAGAGAAGTTAAACAATTTAAAATTATAAAGCTAAAAGGGGTAGATTTAGGATGCAAATCTAGGCATCTGACTATAAATATAAAACCCATGCTTTTTTCCTACAACTATTACCTCTTATTAAGAAAGATAATAGTTCTCAGTAGCAAACAGTAGAATTTTGCAAGGCCTCTATGAAGCATGATCCATTTGTAGAAGTATGCTACCCATTACCTCACTGGACTCTAGTCAGTTCTTTAATACCTTCATTCCTCCTTCCCTAAATTGCTTCTGTGCAAGGCTCTGTCCAGATCTACTGATATTAGGTGTGTATGTCTTGTGTTGAATGGGTGGCATCTTGGTTAATGACTCTTAGCCACAAACAAGGAGGTTGCTCTTGTATTGGCATGTTTCTTCTCAGTCACACATGTATTATTTAGCTGATGGCTGCTGCCTTAAGGGTTGTTATCACCACAAATGATGTGCTTTGTTTCTGGCAAGGTGATAAGTTATATTTTTTAAAATGATATTGGTCAAGGGCCGGGCGCGGTGGCTCACGCCTGTAATCCTAGCTCTCTGGGAGACCGAGGCGGGCGGATTGTTTGAGCTCAGGAGTTCCAAAACCAGCCTGAGCAAGAGCGAGACCCTGTCTCTACTAAAATTAGAAAGAAATTAATCAGACAACTGAAAATATATAGAACAAATTAGCCGGGCATGGTGGCGCATGCCTGTAGTCCCAGCTACTCGGGAGGCTGAGGCAGGAGGATCACTTGAGCCCAGGATTTGAGGTTGCTGTGAGCTAGGCTGATGCCATGGCACTCTAGCCCGGGCAACACAGTGAGACTCTGTCTCAAAAAAAAAAAAATGATATCGGTCATTAACATTAATTATTATTTCTTAACTTTCCTTTGAGGTGCTAAGAGAAAATCCATGTTCGGACACTTTAAAGAAGCAATTAAGTGAAAGAACACCAGTGCAGGGATGGTCCAATAGTTGGTACCACACACAGGCCATGGGACTTACAGAAACTCAGAGAAGGACCCTGGAGGATTTGGCTTAGCCTCACCCATTTGGGGAATCATTGATGGTCATTGGTAGGCAGGCAGACACATGAAGTCTAGTCTCACATGTGTGTATATGGTAGTGCCAGTATTTGTCCTGTTTCTCTTATTAGTGTGTCAGCTTCTCCATGGTAGAGCTGCAGTCTTTCTTTGGTTGAACCCTGTGCCCCTTAGTACTGTCCAGTCCTGCATATGGCATAGATACGGCATTGCTTACCTGCTAGTGTTTCTTGTCTATTTTAAAGAATTTGCTTACTACATTTTGATTATTTGATTATTTATTTATTTATTTATTGATTGATTGATTGATTGATTGAGACAGAGCCTCACTCTGTTGCCTGGGCTAGAGTGCCGTGGCATCACCTTAGCTTACAGCAACCTCAAACTCCTGGGATCAAGCGATCCTCCTGCCTTAGCCTCCAGAGTAGCTGGGACTACAGGCATGCGCCACCATGCCCGGCTAATTTTTTTTTTCTATATTTATATTTTTAGTTGTCCAGCTAATTTCTTTCTATTTTTTTTAGTAGAGACGGGGTCTTGCTCTTGCTCAGGCTGCTGTCGAACTCCTGAACTTAAACGATCCACCTGCCTCGGCCTCCCAGAGTGTTAGCATTACAGGCGTGAGCCACCGCACCTGGCCACATTTTGATTTTTAAAGTCAGCTTTCTACTTAAGCAAATTTCAAGGTTTATCTAGAATTTTTGGTTGTGTAAAACTTTATCGCATGTAACTATTTCTCAAAACTAACAACAACAACAGCAGCAGCTAACATTTTTTGTTCCCTTAGCAAATGCTAGGTGCTGTTTAAAGTACTTTACACACAGTTACCTCCTGGAGTCCTCTCAAAAATCCTTTGACATAAGTACTATTATTATCCTTGCTTTCTAGCTCAGGATGCAAATAGCTATTACTTACAACTTACAATATTTGTTGTTATAAAGAAATTTGTTAGCTGGATGTGGTGACATGTGCCTGTAGTCCAGGTATTTGGGAGGTTGAGGCAAAAGGATCACTTGAGTCCAGAAGTTCAAGGCTGCAATGCACTATGATTGTGCCTGTGAATAGCCACTGCACTCCAGGCTGTGCAACATAGGGAGACCCTGTCTGAAAAAAAAAAATTGTTGTATTAGGATTTGAACCAAACTGCCTTGAGTACTGCTTTGTTTGGAAAGGGCACTTGAAAACAGTGTAGCTGAGAAGGTGCCTCTGGAGATAATGATCGTCTCTAAGATCAGTTATATGTAACCATTTTGGGGGAAAAAAAACCCACCGTTTTTGTTGCTGTTCTTCTTGTTAGTGAAGTGGCTGTGGCATTTTCTTTCAGTTGGCACTTTATCAGTAACTTTTCTAGTAAATGTATTTGGGGGTGGCAGGAATGAGGTTCAAGGCTATAGTTGTTGCTGTTATTTCTTTTCCCAGACTACCCTACTTCTTGTTGTAGTCTAAGCACTGTAGAAGGATTTAGTGACTGATGGTCAGCAGTTTGGTTCTCTTGTTAGTTCCTGATACTGCAGATGAAGTAATGTGTTTTCTTGTCAGGTAAAATATATAAGGCTGCCGCTCAACTTGACAGAAAGAATGAGCTAGAAACACTTCTCAAAGAAAAACATTTCAGAGACAACTTGTGACTTTTCCTATTTCATTTCCCAAACTTGTCCTTCTGTGCCCTGAGAAAATCTATACTTACCCAAGGGCCAGGATGCTGTCCAGGTCAATATGCTAGGATTGTTGTTATTGTTCTCCAAAGAAAACCCAGATTGGTATCCTGATTACCCTAAGGAAGATTCTACAAAGGTGCTTTGCTTTTCTTGCCTACAGAGCATGAGAAGAGCAGTAACTACTAAGACTTTAGTGGCCAGATGAGAAATCAAGTAGATCCTAGAAATAGGTATTATAATACCTAAGTTTGTGCAATTTTATTCTGAGAATATGACATTTGATTTCATCTTCTCTTTCTGCAATGGAATCAAATGAATGGATAATGAAAAGTAGCGTGATGGGAGAGGATTGAGTCTTAAATTTGTCTGGTACACTCTTCCATCAAGGATTGAGACTGAGGGGAGGAGGTGGGAAGGGGAGGGAAGAAAATTTAAATTAGATAAGATGTTTGATTGGTCATGGAAATAGACGTCAAGATACATGCACCGTCTGCCAGTAAAATTAATCAAAATGAGAGAAATCCAGGAAGCCTCACTGTAAAACGGATCTTTTTCATTTTCCTTTTCTCCTCTTCTCTGAAACTCTCCTCATTGTGTCTGCAGCCAGGTGTGGCTGGGAGTCCCACACTTCACCCCCAGAGATTTGGATTCAGTAGCTTTGGCTTTGGGGCCCAGAGCTCTGTATTTTGAACAAGTTCCCTGGGGATTCTCCTGCAGCCCTTCCCAGAAGCAACCTTTGAGAAAGCCTGAATTCAAACTAGGACCCACATACCCCCATAACTGGTCAGCCATGGAGTAGTACACCTAGAATTGGCATTGAGTTGTGGCATACAGCCACACACATCCACCTGTCCTCTTCCACCTTTGCCAAAATGGGAACAAATGCACTTCACTTTAGTTTGGGAAAATCAACTTTTCATGCCCATATAGTTGCTAATAATAGCTAACGTTTATTGAGTGCTTTTAATATTCTAGTTCCTGTAATGTACACT
Organism: Avahi laniger; assembly: GCA_963575035.1. Classification (NCBI taxonomy): domain Eukaryota; kingdom Metazoa; phylum Chordata; class Mammalia; order Primates; family Indriidae; genus Avahi; species Avahi laniger. Next base: position 15,175 of record CAUYSK010112573.1, read on the forward strand.
ATATGGGTATTATCTCACTGAATCATTAGAGAAACTTGGTTATTTTTGGTATTTTACGGACGAGGAAACAGACTCGGAGAGGTTAAATGCGCAAATCACTTAGCTACTTAGAAGGAGAACAGGAAGTTTATCCTGATAATCTAATCTGTACCGGTTTTGTTCTTAATGGACCTCAGGGGCATGGAATTGGAATCATCGTAATCCTTGGTTCAAGACTTGATGATTGCACTCTAATTGCTACATTGCACTGTCTTTGCAGCCAATGAAGTTTTTAAAAAATGTTTTAGGAACAAGTTAATATTCTTTTTAAAAATTATTTGTAATTGTTCCAAAATACACATAACAAAATTTACCATCTTAACTATTGTTTTTTATTTCAGCCTATTATGGGGGTACAAATGTTTAGATTACATATATTGCCCTTGCCCCCTCTCCCCCCCCTCCCCCGAGTCAGAGCTTCAAGCGTGTCCATCCCGCAGGCGGTGCACATCGCACTCATTATTTATGTATATACCCATTCCCTCCTCCCCACTCCCGTCTGCCTGAAGCCCGATGAATGTTATTCCTGTATATGCACTTAAGTGTTGATCAGTGAAACCAATTTGCTGGTGAGTACACGTGGTGCTTATTTGTCCATTTTGAGATACTTCACTTAGTAGAATAGGTTCCAGCTCTATCCAGGAAAATACAAGAGGTGCTGTATCACCATTGTTCTTACAGCCGAATAGTACTCCATGGTATACATATACCACATTTTATTAATCCACTCATGTATTGATAGACACTTGAGTTGTTTCCACATCTTTGCAATTGTGAATTGTGCTGCTATAAACATTCTAGTGCAGATGTCTTTTTTATAGAATGTCTTTCGTTCTTTTGGGTCATCTTAACTATTTTTAAGTGTACAGTTCTGTGGCATTAATTACATTCACACTGTTGTGCAACCATCACCACCCTGCATCTTTTCATCTTGCAAAACAAACTCTGTACTTGTTAAGCAATTACTCCCCATTTCCCTCTCTCCCCAGCCCCTGGCAACCACTGTTGTACTTTCCGCCTCTATGATGGAGCCAATCAATTTTTATGTTAAGAGTATACCATTAATCTCCACAGCCAACAGCTTTCTATTGAATTTTTAGATTAGAAAAATTACACATTAAATCAGGGTTTACAAACATATACTCAGTGTTGAAAAAAGAAGCTATAGACATTTTAAATAGAATTTATAGTATATCTTTAAAAATGTGCAATTATATCTCTTAAAGCACTTGAGGTCTGCTCCACTGTGTAAAACAACTAGATTTATATTTGACAACTTAAACATAAGAAGGCTTCATTGAAAGGAAAAACAAGCCCTATTGCTGGGTGGTTCTTTTACTCTTTGGAGAGCAGTTTCTTTGGAAAATAAATACATTTCTGGTCACATGAATTAATGTAAATTGCTGCATCAGGCTAAAAATTCATTATACTCAATAACTTTAAATAAGGAAATCACATATTTTGGGATGCTTTGGACAAAGCAAAGCATTATATGCTAAAAGTGCTGATTATGAAAGCTGAAGCCCCACTTTTCCCTCTTGTCAGCTTTTTTTTTAAGTGAGTCATCCACAGGCTACTAATATTAATACTTAGAAAACTCGCTTATGTGGTTTCACAGACATAATAGTTCTATTTCAAGCTTTTAAAGATATAACCCGTCCCCCCTTGTCTTTCTGGAAAAATCTTAAACCTAGAATTTTCTTTTGCTAACTTTGTTCTACAGCAGATAATTAGATTAAAGGTAAGCTTGATGTAGGCAGTTTCAGATGGTGTTGTTATTATTTTGAAAGTTACTGTGGTCAAAATCAGTTTTTAGCTATTTAAAGGTAGCAGTCCTGTGTTTGAATTCCTTAGGTTATCTTTAAAATATTTGAGTTGTGTCAGCCAAACAGGGACTGAAGTGTACTGTATAATAACTTAACATTTGAATCAGTTTTTATGTGTTCATAAAATCAATATAAGTGACTTTTTTTCATTCAGGGCCAGTCTCTGTCTCCCCCCTGACTCTCTTTCATTTTCATTTTATGTAACTAGGATAGATATGATTAAAAAAACTTTTACAGCTACTCATTAGGATATTTTTGAAATTGAAAAGTATCGTATGTGGTTAGAAATTTTAAAACTACAGAAGGTATAGAAAAGTTTACTTCCCTGCATTATTCATAGTCCTATTCCCCAGAGGTAACTACTATTCAGTTTCTTGTCTAGGCTTTCCTATGGTTTTTATGTGTAAGCATGCACTCACATACACACACACTCACACATGTCTTTTTTATACACGATAGGAATTATACAATGCATAATACTCTTTAATTTTTAACTTAATGTATATTACAGATGATTTCATATTGGTACTTACAGAGCTCCTCATATATTTTAACAGTTACACAGTCCATTGTTTGGATATTCCTTAGTTAACTTAAACAGTCCTCTCCTGCTGGACATTTGGATTATTTAGTTTAGGGTTTTTAAAAACTATTATGAATAATGCTGTTGCCGAACATCCTTCAACATTTTTGTTTACTCTTGTTTGTAGAATCACATGCTAATTTTTTAAAAGAAAATTGGGAGTAATGGTATTATTGCAAGTTTGTACATTTTGCTGTTTGATAATTAATAATTTTGAAATAAAGCCAGGTTAAAAAGAACTTCTGGAACAATAAAAATGAAAACTATTATTATATACTTGAACACAGTTATCTAAAAATATGTGTAAATGTTATTTTGAATACTATGGCTATCATTTAATGATCACCAATGTTCTTACTTAATTCTCACAACACTATGGGATATGCACTATTTTTAAAAAAATTTAAAGCAGCTTTATTGAAGTATAATTGATATACAAAGATTTGTACATATTTAATGTATACAATTTGATGAGTTTGTGCATATGCATACACCTGTGAAACCATCACCTACAACTAAGATGATAGATATATCCATTATCTCCAAAAGTTTCCTTGTGCCTCTTTTTTTGGGAGGGGGGTGAAAATCAAATGTTTAATAGACTGTGTGGGGTGTGGGTGGGGAGATTTGCCAAGTGTGGGGAGTCCTCAGGCTGGGCCCACGCAGGGGCCAGACTTACTGCATTTGGGAGTCCAGCTCAAGGAGTTTCAGGTTTTTTTTTTCTTTTTTTTTTGCTGAGATGTATTACAGAACTATGAAAAACAATTTTTTCATCATGGCCCAAATGGCAGCCTCTGAGCCTTCTCTTGTTGGCTGTCACTAAGGGGTGAGTCTTTGGGCAGCTGTCAGCATTCACTGTGCCTGTGGGTCTGTTCTTCTGAAGTAGTGGCCTCAGGCTGGACGCACAGGCCTTGTGCCTTTTTGGTTTGTTGTTGTAAAAACATTTGACATAAGATCCACCTTCTTAATACATTTTTAAGTACACAATACAGTATTTTTAACTACAGATACTTTGTTGTACAGCAAACATCTAGAACTTACTCATCTTGTATAACGAAAACTCTGTCTATACCCATTGAACAACAACTCATTTCCCCCTCCTGCCAGCCCCTGCTGGCAACAACCATTCTATTTTCCGGTTCTATGAATTTGACTATTTTAGATATTTCGTAGAAATGAAATCATGCATTATTTTTCTTTTAAATGGCTGGCTTTTTTGGCTTAGCATAATGTCCTCCAGGTTCTTCCACACTGTCATAAATGGGAGGATTTCCTTCTTTTTAAAGGCTGAATAATATTCTATTATATGAATATACAACCTTCATTCATCTGTTAGTGGGCATTTAGGTTGCTTCCTTATCTTGACTATTGTGAATAATGCTGCAATGAATATGGAATATGGGAGTACAAATATCTCTTCAAGATTGTGATTTCAAATTTTTGAATATATACCCAAAAGTGAAATTGCTGGATCATATAGTAGTTATATTTTTAATTATTTAAGGAACCGCCATGCTGTTTTTCATAGCAGCTATATCATTTTACATTCCCACCAACAGTGTTAGACAAGTTCCAGTTTTTCCACATCCTCACTGACTCTTGTTATCTTTTCGTTTTTCGATAATACCCATTCTATTAATAACAGGTCTAAAGTGGTATCTCATTGTAGTTTTGAAATGCATTTCCCTGATGATTGGTGATGTTGAGTGCCTTTTCATATGCCTATTGGACATTTTATTATTTTTGATGCTATTGTAACTGAGGTTACAATTCTTAATTTCATTTTCAAAAAGTTTGTTGTTAGTATATAGGAATGCAACTGATTTTTGTATGTTGATTTCATATCTTACAATGATCATGTCATCTGCAAAATAATTGTACTTCTTTCCTATTTGGATGCCTTTTATTTCTTTTTCTTTCTTTTTTATTTCAGCATATTATGGGGGTACAGATGTTTAGGTTACGTATGTTGCCCTTACCCCCCGCCAAGTCCAAGTTTCAAATATGTCCATCCTTTGGGTGGTGCGCATTGCACTCTGTGTGTATGTATATACCAGTTCCCTCCTCCCTCCTCCCCTTCCCCCTCCCCCTTCCCCCTCCCCCCTGCCCAACATCCAATAGATGTTACTCTTATGTGTGCACTTATGTGTTGATCAGTTAATACCAGTTTGATGGTGAGTACATGTGGTGCTTGTCTTTCCATTCTTGGGATACCTCACTTAGTAGAATGCGTTCCAGCTCTATCCAGGAGTGTACAAGAGGTGCTGTATCATCATTGTTTCTTAAAGCTGAATAGCTTATTTCTTTTTCTTGACTAATTGCTCTGGCTAAGACTTCAGTATTATGCTGAATACAAGTGGTGAGAGTGGGAATCCTTGCCTTGCTCCTGTTATTAGAGGAAAAGCTTTCAGTTTTTCCCTGCTGAGTATTATGTTACCAGTGGGCTTGTCATATATGGCCTTTATCATGTTGAGATACATTCCTTCTATACTTAGATCATCGAATGTTTTTCTTTTTTATCACAAAAGGATGTTGAATTTTGTCAAATGCTTTTCTGTATGTATTGAGATAATCATGTGATTTTTATCTTTTATTCTGTTAATGTGATATATCACATTTATTGATTTATATATATTGAAGCATCCTTGCATCCTAGGGGTAAATCTCCCTTAATCATGGTATGTGGTCCTTCTAATGTGCTGTTGAATTTTGTTTGCTAGTATTTTGCCGAGAATTTTTACATTAGAGATACTGGCCTGTAGCTTTCTTTTCTTGTAGTGTCTTTGTCTGGCTTTGGTATCACATTGTGCTGGCCTCATAAAATGACTTTGAATATGTTTCTTCCTCTTCCATTTTTGGGGAAGACTTTGAGAAGTGATGGTATTAGTTATTTTTTAAATGTTTGATAGAATTCACCAGTGAGGCCATCTGGTCCTGAGCTTCTATTGTTGAAAGATTTTTGATTACTGACTCAATCTCTTTACTCATTATTTGTCTGTTCAGATTTTCTATTTCTTCCTGATTCAATCTTGGTAGGTTGTATGTTTCTAGGAATTTATCCGTTTCTTCTAGATTATTCAATTTGTTGATGTATAATTATTCATAGTTGTCTTTTAGAATCCTTTTTTATTCATGTGGCATTGGTTGTAATGTTTTCTTTTTCATTTCTGATTATTTTAATTTAAATTTTCTAATTTTTTTTCTTAGTCTGGATGAAGGTTTGTCAATTTTGTTATCTTTTCAGAAAACTAACTCTTAGTTCCTGTCATTTTTTTTTCTATTGTTCTCCTGGTCTCTATTTCATTTGTTTCTACTCTAACATGTATTATTTACTTCCTTCTGCTAACTTTGGGCTTAGTTCTAACTTTTCTAATTCTTTAAAGTGTAAAATTAGATTGTTTATTTGAGATCTTTCTTTAATGTAGGTGTTTATTACTATAAACTCTCTTTGTACTGCTTTTGCTATATCCCATATGTTTTGGTATGTTGTATTTTCATTTTCCTTTGTCTCATAATCTTTTCTGATTTCCCTTTTGATTTCTTCTTTGACCCATTGGTTGTTCAGGGTTATGTAATTTTCCACATATCTGTGCATTTTCTACTTTTCTTTCTATTGGTTTCTAGTTTCATGCCATTATAATTGGAAAAGATACTTAGTATACTTTTAGTTTTCTTAAATTTGTTAAGATTCCTTTTGTGGTCTAACATGTGATCTATGTTAGAGAATGTTCTGTGTGCACTTAAGAAGAATGTGTATTCTGTTGCTGTTGGGTGGAATGTTTTTATATATCTGTTAGGTCCATTGGTGTATAGTGTTGTTCATGTCGACTGTTTCATTATTGATTTTTCTGTGTGGATATTTTATGTATTGAAAAGGGGGGATTGAAGTTTCCTACTATTACTGTATTACTATTTCTCCCTTCAGCTCTGTCAGCATTTGCTTTGTATATTTAGATGCTCTAATATTGGGTGCATATATATTTATAATTGTTATATCTTTCTGATGAATTCATCCTTTTACTGTTATGTAAATATTCTTCCTTGTCTCTTATAACTGTCTTTTAGTTAAAGTCTTAGAGTAGGTACTTCTGTTGTTCCCATATATAGATGAGGCTTGTGAATAGAGAAAGATGAAATTATGAATCCAAGATCCCACAAACAGTAAGCATCAGAGCAAGGACTCCAAAATGGTGTGTATTCAACAGTAAAATGACAAAATAACCCATTGAAAAACAGACAAAGGATTTGAATAGACATTTCTCCAAAATATATATACAACTGGCCAATACATGAAAAGATGCTCCATATCATAAGTTACTAGGGAAATGCAAATCACAACTGCTCGCTAGGATAGCCATAAAATATAAAAACAGAAAATAATGTTGATGCAGATGTGGAGAAATTGAAACCTTCCTACATTGTTGGTGGAAATTGACATGATAAAACTGCTGTGGAAAAGTTTGCCAGTTCCTCAGAAAGTTAAACATGAAATTACCATATGACTTAGCAGTTCTGCTCCTAGGTGTATTCTCAAGAGAAATGAAAACATATGTCCACACAAAAACTTGTACATGGATGTTCACAGCAGAATTATAGCCAAAAGGTAGAAACAACCAAAATGTCTACCAACTGTTGAATGGGTAAATAAATAAAATGTGGTATATATCCATATGATGGAATATTTATTTGGCCTTATGTAAAAAGGAGTGAAGCACTGATATATCCTACAACATGAATGAACCTTGAAAACATGCTAAGTGAAAGATGCCAGACACAAAAAAACCACATAGTATATGATTCTATTTATTAAAAGGTCCCAGAGAAGACAGAAAGTAAAATAGTGATTATTAAGGGCTTGAGGGATGGTGGGAGATGGGTAGATGGGGTGATGGGGAATGACTGCTAACAATTATGGGGTTTCATTTTATGGCGATGAAAATGTCCTGAAACTGGATAGTGGTGATGGTTGCCCAACTTTGTATACATACTAAAAACCCTTGGATTGTATTTTTTAAATGAGTAGAATGTATATAGTGTCCAGCATTATAAAACTATAGAGAGCCCTAAAAATATTGATGACCTTAGAGGTCTGTCCTTGGCCTTCTTTCTGTGGGTTGACATCATCCAATGCCATGCCCTCAGTTGCTAAATTTAGGATGGTGAAGAACAAATCTATCTCTTCTCCAGTGCGATCATTTCCCCTGAGCTATACAACTATATTTGGGGCTGCCTCCTGAAGAGGTCCACTTGGCTTTCCTACCGGCCTCTTACACACAGGAGTGTGTCCAAAACATCTCATTATCACCTCTATTTATAAATCTGCTTCTTCTATATTCCCTGTCTGGGTGGTGATGTTCCCATTTACTCTGTCATCTAAGCAATAGACCTCCAAATCTTTCAGTTCTTTTTTTCTCTCTTTATCTACATCTTTTTCATTCTCATGGCCGTAGCTATGGTCCAGGCTCTCAACAGTTCTTACCTATGTCAATGCAGTCACATGTACCCCATTGTGGCTTGGCCCGTGTCCAACCTTGCCTCTTGTCTTTCTCCTTATACATTTTCCTTCAGCAATAGGTGTACTCTTTGTAGGTCACTGAGTCACCCCATACTATCTCTTGCCCTTGGGCCTTTGCTCATACTGGTTCTTTTGCCAGATCCTTCCTCTTACTTTTTAGTCTATCTAACCCTTACTCATCTTTGAAAGACTCACTTCGGATATCACGTCTGGCAAGTCTTTGCTGACTCCTAACTGGGTTTGGGTTAGGCACTCTCCTTTCCCCCACTTGCCTGTAGGTCCTCTGATACTGTATTCACCACACTGGGTTATAATGATTTATTTGGGTGCCTGTCTTCTCTACTAGATTGTAAGTTCTGGAGACTGCAGCCACAGGGTAATCTTTATCAAGTTTCCCTGTGTCTGTGTATGAATGATGAAGGGATCTCTCCTTTATTCATAATGTCTTCTTCTCAGGGAGGCCTTCCTTCACAACCCTATCTAAAATTACAACCTCCCTAACACTTCTTATCTGCCCTCCTTGATTTATTGTCCTGCTTGGCGCTCACTACTGTCTACCATACTATATATTTTACTTATTTATTGTCTGTCTCCTTCCACTAGAGTGTAAGCTCCAGGGGGGAAGGGATTTTTGTCTCTCTTACCTGTTGCTTTCTTACTGCCTAAACTAGTACCAGATATGTAGTTAGCAATCAGTGAATATTTGTTGAATGATTTGAAAGAATGTTTGCCTTAGCTGCCTCACAGAGTATACTGTTAAGAGTGTAGAGTCTGGAGCCAGACTGTTGACTTCAGATCTATAGATTTTTTTTTTATTTCAGCATATTATGGGGGTACAGATATTTAGGTTACATATGTTGCTCTGGCCCCCCCCCCACCTATAGATTTTTATCTGTGTTACTATGGGGAGGTCTCATAATTTCTCTGTGCCTTGGTCTTCTCTTCTGTAAAATGGGGCTAATAGTAATATTTACTGCACAGAGCTGCCATGAGGATTAAACAAATAAGTCTATATAACGTATTACAAGAATACCTGGTATACAGTAAACATTTAAAAAATATTAGTTATAATTATTCCTATCTTGGGAAGTTGGCCTTAGAGACACCTAGTATAGCTATGTGTTTATCTTGGCATTTCCAGAGGCTGGCTTAGTATCACACAATTGAAAGTATCAAATAATTCTTTGTGAGATCAATATCTGAATAGAATTTAAGCAGTTTTTAAAAAACTATTGTTTTATCTTCAAATTTGTGTTTTGGATTTTTGATGATTAATGTAGCAGTTTGTGTTTAAATTAGATATATGAATACCTAAAGGAAAAACGTAAACATTTTAGACAAAAATAAAAACTTTCAAACTTTGACCTTTATTAGACTAGTAAGCCCACTCAGGGTCTGAGATTAGAAGCCCCTTCTATTTCTTTTTTATAATTTTTATTTCAAAATATTAGGAGGTACAGGTGTTCTTGTTACATGGATGAATTGTATAATGCTGAAGTCAAGGCTTTTAGTGCTCATGTCACCAGAATAGTGTACATTGTACCGAATAAGTAAGTTTTTATCCCTCGTCTCTCCCCCTTCCCCCTTCTTAGTTTGCAATGTCCTTTAAACCACTTTATGACTGTGTGTACCCATCGTTTAACTCCCATTTATTAGTGAGAACATGTGGTGTTTGTTTTTCCCCCTTAGATTTTTGAGGAATGTGAATAGTATTATAGAAATCCAGGCTGTGCTTGAGCTGGTGGATCTGTTCTGCTTTTTAACTCCTTGACTGTTTGTTTGTTTGTTTCTTTTGTTTTACCAGTTTTAGAGCCCTCCATCTTTTGCATCCGGGAAAGAAATTGGTTTAGGCCTCTAAAGACTGACATCTAGTCAGGATAGGCAGATCCTGAGTTTTCAGAAATCTGGTGCAGAAAACGCGGAAAACTATTCATCTTGCTATCTTGGAAAGTGAAATTGTATGTGTACTAAGCTCCATCTGTCCAAAGTAGTATTTTATACTTTTTCCTTAGCTTCTTTTCAGAAAATGGGAGCGTGGGTGGTAGTGATGAAAATTAACATTTACTGAGTGCCAACTTTTATAGGCCAGGCACTATATGTGTGTCATTTTTACATCCTAATAGGAATATAATATGTCCCCAATTTATGTATAAAGGAACTGAGGCACAGAGTGGGTAAGTAACTTGCCAACTTGTTAGTAAGTGACAGAGCAGGGTCTTGATCCAAGGTCTTTTTTACCCCCACTTTCTGTATCTGCCACACACTTGGGTAAAAAAGTACCATTGTTGTTCATCTTGAATGTTGATAATTTGTCTTATTTGTCAGATTTTTGCAATTTTTACCAAGTTAAAAGAACCTTAGATTTCTTAAAGTTGAAAGGTCTATAGTTCCACTTATAAGAAGTTAAATTCTAAAAATGTATTGTAAAGTCTGTTCAATGAGCAAATTAAAAATTAATAACTATAAATTTATGTTGATATTTATATTATATATAAACTGATTGATTTTATGTAATATAAACCACAAAATTATTTTATATGTGTGAAGTATCCTTAACATAATTACATGTATTTCAGTTATTCTAAAATACTTTTTTTGCTAATACTTTTTTCTTTAAAAATACTTTAAGAATTTATTTTAATGGCTTCAACATTTTTTGGAATTGTACATTCCATCAATAAAATGTTCCTAGTTTCTACTCTAACTCTAGAGCAGTATTTCTATGTGTCATCAATCGTTTAAATTTGAATAAAGCATCTTAGTAATTACATACCACTTGGATTGCTAATGTGGCCCCAATGAGTGCTATTTTATACAGTTTTTAGGAATGATGAAAACAAATGTGTTTTTCTAAGTGTTAGAATAGATAAGATCAGTTAGAAATTAAAGTCCACAGGTAACATAGAATTCTTTTCCCTAGGCCGGGTGTGGTGGCTCACGCCTGTAATCCTAGCACTTTGGGAGGCCAAGGTAGGAGGATCGCTTGAGGCCAGGAGTTGGAGACCAACCTGAGCAAGAACGAGACCCCCAACTCTACAAGAAGTAGAAAAATTAGGCAGGAGTAGTGGTGTGTGCCTGTAGCCCCAGCTACTTGGGATGCTGAGGCAGGCAGATCACTCAAGCCCAGGAGTTTGAGGTTGCAGTGAGCTATGATGAAACCACTGTACTCTAGCTGGGGTAACAGAGCCAAGACCCTGTCTCTTAAAAAAAAAAATAATTCTATTCCCCAATTTTCCCTAGACAAGTCATTATGAAGCATGCTATAATTACAACAGACTCAGTTGTGTTATACCAACAAAACTATAATAATGAGCCAGGCTCGGTGGCTCACGCCTGTAATCCTAGCTCTCTGGGAGGCCCAGGCGGGCGGATTGTTTGCGCTCAGGAGTTCGAAACCAGCCTGAGCAAGAGCGAGACCCTGTCTCTACTAAAATTAGAAAGAAATTAATTGGACAACTAAAAATATATAGAAAATATTAGCCGGGCATGGTGGCGCATGCCTGTAGTCCCAGCTACTTGGGAGGCTGAGGCAGGAGGATCGCTTGAGCCCAGGAGTTTTAGGTTGCTGTGAGCTAGGACGACGCCATGGCACTCTAGCCCAGGCAACACAGTGAGACTCTGTCTCAAAAAAAAAAAAAAAAAAAAAACTGTAATAATGTCAATCCTATGTCTTGTTTGTTTTCTCCTCCAGGGGGTGGTTCTGTCTTATCAAAACAAATTAGAGTTCACTGTGTGTTTCTGGTCTTCAAGAATTATTAGTGTCTGTGGTTACTGTGTGATTAGCAATTAAATCTCTAAAATATAAAGTGATTTAAACCCAATTAGGATTTGTATTCTGGGTCTGCTGCTTATTTAGGTGGAAGGCTTTTAATGATTTAGTTATACTCTCTGTGCCTCAATTTTCTCCCCTCTAAAGTGGGGATGACAAAACTTACTTCATAGCTTTGCTGTGAGCATCATTATCCAGGATTACGTGAACTTGATTTATGTATTTGATTAAGGCATTGTAATACTGTGGTTAAGTATGCAGGCTTGAGAGTCAGTCTGTTGAGATATGAATCTTTGCTCTTTTCTAGCCACCTAAACTAGGATAATCCACATAACTTCTTTTTGCTTCAGTTTCCTCATCTGTAAAATGGGAAGACTAACATCTATGTGCTTCATAGAATTTTTATAAGGATTAAATGAATCAATACATATGAAATGCTTTGAACAATACCTAGTGAGTCTTCAATACATGTTAACCATTATTATTATTATTATCTCCACTTGTCAGTGTACGGTGTCAGTGTTAATTTACTATGCTCTCTAAACTGAGACCTACTTGAGAGCTTGGCCAAAATCTCAATCTTCTTTATATCTTTTTTTTTTTTTTTTTTTTTTTTTAGACAGAGTATCACTCTGTTGCCCGGGCTAGAGTGCCATGGCATCAGCCTAGCTCACAGCAACCTCACACTCCTGGGCTCAAGCGATCCTACTACCTCAGCCTCCCGAGTAGCTGGGACTACAGGCATGCGCCACCATGCTTGGCTAATTTTTTATGTATATATTTTTAGTTGTCCAGCTAATTTCTTTCGATTTTTTTTGTAGAGACGGAGTCTCGCTCTTGCTCAGGCTGGTCTTGAACTCCTGAGCTCAAACAATCCTCCCACCTTGGCATCCCAGAGTGCTAGGATTACGGGTGTGAGCCACCAGCCCTGGCTTTTTGATATCTTTTGAGCCTGGCATATATTGGTACTTAATTTAAATTGTTTGTGAAATGAATGAATTAGTGAGTGAAAGAATACCTTCATGATTCTCAGATTTACCCTTTTTCTCCTTTCCATTTCCTTTGAAACTAACCTTTTCCTCCCATGACTCATGATATTTGCAGCTGTACTGACCATGTCTTCTAGGACAAAACTTTGGGCTACTTCATCTAAATAGAACCATCTTGTTAGGTTGAGGCCATATTACTTACCACAATCCCATGTCCTGCCTCATCAGATGTATATCTCCTCTCCTACTTAACTCTGAGGAAGGGGATGATGTCTTCTTCCTCTCTGGTCCCCTACACATGATATAGAGTCTGGGGCATAGCAGTGCTAGATAAATGATTATTGACTTGAACAAAGAATCCACGGGGGTGATCCAGGGGATGAGTTTACTCTCATGCTTTGATCTCAGATGGAAATAAAGAGCTGCCCATTCATGCCAGTAATGGTTTCAAAGTTATTGAGAACTATGGGATTTGAATCTGACTTATGTTGAAGTAACATATTTCAAACCTCAAATCAGGTACAGGACATATGAGAGCAAGAAACAGACATTTGGAAAAATTCTCCCTTGTAAAATTCGATAATGATGAAGTGGCTATTCTTTTCTCCTATCTCTTAAAACCTACATATCTATTTTCTTTCTTTTTTCTTTCCTGGTCTATTCTAAGTCCACAAAAGGTAAATTAGATTGGAAATAACCCATTAGTAACTTGCAGTCACTAAGTAAGGAGAGCTGGCATAAATGGTACAGTTTTGCTGCATTTTTCTAACTATAACAGCATAGAAATACCTTCTCTAATTATAGTTGTTAAAAGTCTGATGAACTCTTCTGTTTAAAAAAAAAGACTTTTCCATTTTTTTTATTAAGTACTTTCTTTTCATTTGTGCCATATATGCTGTTGATAATTACCATTTATATATCTTTCTGGCTTTAAACAATTAGTTCCATTTTTCATGTAACTAGATACATATATATTGTGCAAATTATGTTTTTAAGGAGAGGTCATTCTTTATTCAGTCTCATAAAGGTGTTCTCTTTTTTACTCTTGTTCACATGAAGGTTGAATATGTCTCCCTTCTGGTAACACATTAAGACTTCAATACTTGTGTAGTTGTAGGAATATTAAGCTCCTTCCTATTTGAATTTAATATAGTATATGGGTAACTAATCCTAGTGGAAAGCTCCTTTTAATTTTTTTAAAAAAAATTTAATTGATATAATGTACATATTTATGGGGTACAGAGTGATATTTCTATTCATGTATACATTATGTAACGATCAAATCAGAGTAATTAGCACGTCCATCACTTTAAACATTATCATTTCTTTGTTTTGGGAATATTCAAAATCTTCTCTTCTGTTTGAAAATATATAATTATTGTTAATTATAGTGACCCTACAGCGCTATAGAACACTATAACTTATTCTTCCTATCTAGCTGTATTTTTGTATCCATTAATTAACCTTTCCTATCCTCCCTCCTGCCTACCCTTCCCAGCCTCTAGTTGCCACTATTCTACTCTTTATTTCTATGGTATCAACTTATTTAGAAAATTTTCTTTTAAACTCACAAAAGTAATCTTTTCTATTTTAAAACCAATATATGTAAACTGCAAAAAAAGTTTATCTTAATTGACTTAATACAATTCTTCAAGTTTATTTTTAAAAATGTAATTATCTTAAAATTTCAGTTTCTAAAATCAAAGTTAAATATTAATATCAGTGCTTACTAATGGATACTGGGTTGGGTTTCTTTTTAGCATGATGACAATGTTCTAAAGTTAGATTATGGTTATGGTTGCTCAATGCTGTGAATATATTAAAAAATATTGTATTAGATGAGCGAACTCTCATTTAGTGTGTGGATTATACATCAATAAAGCTGTTTTTTAAAAAGGGTACTCATATCACTATATTTCAGCTCTACCACTTACTAGCTGGCTGTGTGACCCTGGACAGGTTGCTTCCTTTCTGTGCCCTGGCTTCCACATCTGTACAATGGGGATAATAATATCTTCTTTGTGGATTGATTGTGAGGACTAAATGAATAAATATATACAAAGAACTCATAATTGTGCTCTGGAGCATAAACCTCTCAAATGTCAGTGGTTATCATTTGTTTTTTTGAGACAGGATCTCTGTTATTCAGGCTGGAGTACAGTGGTGCAATCATAGTTCACTGCAGCCTCAAACTCTTGGGTTCGAGTGATCCTCTTCCCTCATCCTATGGAGTAACTAGGACTACAATCACATGCCACCACACTGGCAGATTTTTAAATTTTTTGTAGAGATGGGATCTTACTACGTTGCCTAGGCTGGTCTCAAATTCCTGGCCTCCCAAAGTGTTAGAATTACAGGTGTAAGCCACCACGCCTAGCCTGTTGTTATTCTTATGTAGAGTTCAGAAGAGAAGTCTGGGGCTGAAAATAAACCTTTTTGGTGTCATCAACATATAAATGGTAATTAAAGCCACGCATACTGATTAGGAAACCCAGGAAGACATGTAGAGTGGTGAAGGACAGAGAGCTGAAGGCCAAATCCAGGGAAATATCAGCATCTAGTGTGGGGCAGAACAAACAGATCTGGCAAAGGAAACCGAAAAGGAGTGTACGTAGAGGTAAGAGACATGTGGTGTCATGGAAACAAAGGAGAAAACAGTCTTCCAAGAAGGAGAATATGGCTAATAGTGTCAGTGCTAAAGAGAGGTTGTCTTTGTTCATTTTGTGTTGCTAAAACTGAAGACCACAGACTGGACAATTTATAATGAAAAAAATATTAATATATTTCTTACAGTTTTGAAGCCTGGGAAGTCCAAGGCTGAGGGGCCTTCTTGCCGTGTCATCCTACGGCAGAAGGCGGAAGGGCAAGAGCGTGCGAGAGTAAGAGAGGGTAGAATTCACTTTTAACAACACTAAACCATTCATAAGGGCAGAGCCCTCATGGCCTAATCAGCTCTTATCAGTCCTAGTCCCACCTCTTAATACCATCGGAGTGGCAATTAAATTTCAGCATGTGTTTTGGAGGGGACATTTCAAATTATAGCATTCTGCCCCTGACCCCCCAAAACTCATGTCCTTCTCACATACAAAACATATTCATTTCATCCTAATAGTTCCCAAAATTTTAACTTGTTCCCACATCAACTCAGAATTCTAGAGTCTCATCTAAATCAGATATAAGTGAGAGACTCAAGGCACAATTCATTCTGACGTGAATTCATCTCCTGCTCTAAGCTTGTGAAATTAACAAATTATATGCTTCCTAAATACAATGGTGGGACAGGCATAGGATAGACATTCCTATTCCAAAAGGGCATAGAAGAAGTGGGTATCTGGTCCTCAGTAAGTCCAAAACTCTTCAGGAAAAACAACATTGTCTTAAAACTGGAGAATAATCTCTTATATTTTCTGGACATTCTGGTCACGCTGGGATAGGGATTGAGTCCCCAAGGCCTCAGGCCCCTGTGGCTTTGTTGTGCTCAGTTCACCAACAATTCTCATGGGTTGAAGTCTCATGCCTGTAGCCAACCTGGGCTGACGCTATAAGCTGGTAGCTCTGTAGTTCTCAGATCTCAGGAGTGGTGCTCTAGTAGAGGCTTTCTACCGTATCTCCATCCCTGGGACAAGTCTCTGACTGGGCCCCCACGGTGTCCTTGACATCCTTTGAAATCTAGGTGGAGGAAGCCATGCCCCCACAGCTCTTCCATTCTGCATACCTGCAGAATTAGTACCATGTGAAGCCATCAAGGTTGATGGCTTGCACCTTCTGGAAACATCAGGTCGATTTATATCTAGCCCCCTTGATCCATGGCTAGAGTGACCAAGGAGTGCTACACCAGAATGTGGGGAGCAGAGACCCAAGATGGCTTCTGTGGAGGGTGCCTTGGGCCTCTCCCTTAAAAACATTCTGCTGTCTAGAGGTCTAGGCCTGTGATGAGAGGGGCAGCCTCAAAGATCTCAGAAATGCCTGGGGTCTGTTTTCTATTGCCTTGGTGATCCCTTGTATTCTACTAACCTAGCAAATGGATGTTGACCACATCCCTGGTTTGTTCTCGCAAACTGGCTTTTTCATTTTTTACATGGCCTAGCTGAAATTTTTAAAAATCATTCCATTCTGCTTCTCTTTTAATTATAAATTCCATCTTTGAGTCATTTTTCCCTCCCGTATCTGTATGTAGTTAAAAGTAGCCGTGAACTCCTTCAGTATTTTCCTTAGAAATTTCTTTTACCCGATATCCTAGTTCATCAGTTCATCACTCTGACAAAACTCAGCCAATTTCTTTGCCACTTCATAACAAAGATGATCGTTACCTCAGTTTCTTACAAGATGTTTCTCTTTTCTGTCCGAGACTTCATCAGACAAGACCTCATATCACTATTTATACCAACATTCTGATCACAATCACTTAAGTAATCTCTAAGAAGTTTCAGACTTTCCCTACAGCTGTTTTCTTCTGAGCCCACATCAGAATTGTACTTAATACTTCATTTATGGCAATCTAGGCTTTTTCTAACCTGGTCTTCCAAATTCTTTCAACGTGTACCCATTATTCATTTCCAAAGCTGCTTCCACATTTTCAGGTATCTGTTATAGCAACAACCTACCCTTCGTACCAATTTTCTGCGTTAGTTCACTTTGTGTTGCTATAACAGAGTACCATGGGCTAGGTAATGTATAAGGAAAAGAAATTTATTTCTTACAGTTCTGGGGGCTAGGAAGTCCAACGTTAAGGGGCCCACATCTGCTGAGGGCATTCTTGCTGTGTCATCACATGGCATAAGGCAAAAGGACAAGAGTGCAGGAGAGCAGGAAAGGTCAAGAAAAAGCAAGAGAGGGCCTAACCTGCTTTTGTAACAATTCACTCTCAAAATAAGGAACCCACTTCTGTGATAATGACACTAATCTGTTCATGAGAGCAGAGCCCTCATGGCCTAATCACCTCTTAACAGTTCCAGTCTTACCTCTTAATACTGTCACAGTGGCAATTAAATTTTATCATGAGTTTTGGAAGGGACATTCAAACCATAGCAGAGGCTAAAATAAGGTAAAGACTGGGAACTATCCATTGGATTTGGCAAGTTAACGTTGTAGGAATGTGGAGCTAGGGACTAGCTTACAGAGACAGACCTGAAAGAGTGAAGAGGAGGCAAGAAAGTAGAGTAAGTGAGTGTATTCTTTTGAGGAGACTAGTCACTTATTCAGTAATTATTTATTGGACTCCTGCTATGTGCCAATCATTGCTCTAGGTTTTAGTGGTATGCCAGTGAACAAAACAAACATGAAAAATCTCCACCCTAAAGGATATCACTTTACATTGCAACTATAGAGGGAAGGGGGAGAACAGGCTAAAAAGGATACCTTATCAAGGAAATTGTGTTTTTATTTTTATTTAAAGAAGAAGTACTCAAATGTATGTAAGTTAAGGAGCCATGGGGAGATAGAGAGTAGAGGTGAAGTAGTTGATGATACAGGGAAAATGGGATTATTGGATTATTGGAGCAAAAAAAAAAAAGGGAAGATGGAGATCAAGAACGTGGGTGGAGGCTCTTTATCAGTCTCTCTTTTTTTTTTTTTTGAGACAGAGTCTCACTGTGTTGCCCAGGCTAGAGTGCCGTCGCGTTAGCCTAGCTCACAGCAACCTCAAACTCCTGGGCTCATGCGATCCTTCTGCCTCAGCCTTCTGAGAAGCTAGGACTGTAGGCATGTGCCACCATGCCCGACTAATTTGTTTTCTATGTATTTTTAGTTGTCCAGCTAATTTTTTTCTATTTTTAGTAGAGACGGGATCTCGCGCTTGCTGAAGCTGGTCTCAAACTCCTGAACGCAAATGATCCTCCCGCCTTGGACTCCCAGAGTGCTAGGATTACAGTCTTTATCAGTCTTGAATGGGAGAAGAGGTCCCCTCTTCTCAAACCGGAGGGAAAGAGCTGATGTGCACAAACAGGGAAGTGTGAGGGAATGCCCCCTAGATGACCTTCATTTTGGAAGGAATGTAGGAACATGGTCACCCATATATAGAGGATTATGGTAGGGGTCTTTAGATTCATGAAGCTTTATGGTAAGTGGAAAGTGAGATGAATAAGAACAAATGGGACGTTTGTGGAGTGTCACTGAAGAATTTGTGATGACATCAGTTTTCACATTAGTATGGTTTTACCAAAACTGTTCTCAGATTTCTATATGCAGGAATGAAGAAAGCAGTTTCTGAGATTGGTTCTGGATTTAGGGCTTTGTAGGTGGGTCAGTTATGGCAAAAAGCCAGGAGTTAAAGACTGCAGTGAGCTATGATGATGTCACTGCACTCCACCCTGGGAAACATAGTGAAACTCCATCTCTAAACAAAACAAAAACAAACAAACCAAGAAACCAGAATAGAGGTCTTAGAGAGAGCTATTATAGTGAGAGTTAAAAAGCTAAAAAGATGAGAAAGGGCTATTGTTGAGGTATCAGGGATGAAACAGTAGGTAATAACAAATTCTAACCTCT
Organism: Avahi laniger; assembly: GCA_963575035.1. Lineage (NCBI taxonomy): Eukaryota > Metazoa > Chordata > Mammalia > Primates > Indriidae > Avahi > Avahi laniger. Next base: position 34,382 of record CAUYSK010112573.1, read on the forward strand.
CATTATAGAGTAGTTGGGTACAGCATAGTGGAGGAGTAAATCCTTAAAGCAAAGGAATTTTGGGACTTTGTAATCTAGGTTTCTAGATGGGGGAGGTCCTTGTAGATGATGGAATTTCCAAGTACTGTGAAGTAGAGAACAGGACTGTAAGCCAAGTTTCATCAGCTAATGGCAGGAGATGGGATGGAGAGGCCACCCAGATGAATGAAGGGAAGTGTTCAGGAGATGCATAAATGACCATGATGAGGATGGATAAATACTGGTATCTCCAAATGGTGTGAGCCTAAATGGATGATCATAATGTTAGGTTAATGGGCTGCATAAGCAAGGGGGAGGCAAGAAGAGAAGCTGACCCCTAGCCCTCTTGGGATATAGATAAAGGGGGAAGAGCCTCCAGAAGAGAGCCAGAAGAGAGCCAAATCTCAGGGAATGTGGGTAGTTGTAGAGAAGTCTTTCTGATGTTAAGGATGTGTTTGATTAAAGAGGACGGTGGGTTGTATAAGACGTAGCTTAATCAATGGATTGGGATAGAGAGGGCTGGGGCATGTATGTGGGGTAGAAGAAAGAAGCTTCTAGGAAGAGGATGAGGATGGGCAGTTGGATGAGAGTCATGGGTAGATGTAACTGGCCTTTGGGTTCTGCTTTTTTTTTTTTTCTGTACAGGCATTTTCAGTAAATGCTGTGTGGGTAGTCCAGAATGCCACAGGAATACCTGGCAATTGCTTCCACCAACCCCTTCCCTCTGCGGATATTGTCTGTCTGATTAGAATTCTAAGTTATGTGTTTCCTACTCCAAACTCTAACATTTATTCTAACTAATAATGTAGGTCTGCTTCATGCAAAACACAGACTATAACAACAAGCATGCTGTTTTAGAAATACTGCCAAAATCCTTACTTGTGATATACATATTTGTGTTACTTTTAAATTTTGAATATGTATTCCTAGGAGTAAATAAAGACATTTCCTCATAGTATTTTATAGTCACCATTAGAGCCCAAGTCCTTCTTTCACTATAGCAACTGGGTAGTTGAGTGTTTACTCATCTATTTATCGCATTACTTATTTAAAAAGGAAAAGGAAAGAAGAATGGCAGTAAAAGTAAAGTAAACTGTAGGAGTTACACAGTAGATTGCATTCTTATGCTATGGACAATTGCTAACCTAACCTTACTGAAACCTTTATAAAGCCAATTTTGATTAGCTCTTTAATCCTGATTATCAAAGAGACTCCAGTCTAGTAAACCAAGTCCAGAGTGAGTGATCATTACTGATATTTATAGTCACTGACACTAGAAAGTCTTATAATTTAGCTGTTTAGGATTTCTTTTGGATGAAAATTATTTAGGAAGGAAATCCAGTGTTCAGCAGCATGGAAACAAGTAAGCATTAGTAAAATTGAAACCCCTTAGCAAATCTTATTCCAGTTTGTTACATAACATACTGGTTAACAGCCAGAGGTTACCTGGGCTCATGCAAGAGGCACTATTTCTTAAGGTCAAGCAATGCATGGCCCTTCATTATAAACTTTTAAATATAAATGTATAAGACAAACTTATTTTTGGAGGGTCACAGTGAAACCAGACGACTGGTAATGAAATTTATGTGATACAGATTCCCTCACAACAACAGTCTGAGCAATATCTATAGTGGTCTACAACTTCGCTCTTCCTGTGGCTATTTCTTAAATTTAATTATTCCCAAAGCAAATCCATTCAAACATATCAAAAAAGAATGGGACAGTATTTGGCAAGCATAAGCATGTTTTAAAAGTGATTTCGAAGATTTTTTAAAAGGTTGTAATAATGATGCAAAATTAGAAAGGCAGAGAATTAGCCAGAGTTCTCTTGCCAAGAATAATTATGTAGTAAAGCCTATATTGGGCCTTAAACAGAGGGAATTATGAATAAAGACAGTAGTTCCTAAAGGTGAATACAGTTTAATTATTAACGTGTTGTCACGTTTTTTTTTTTTAAGAGACAGGGTCTTGTTCTGTTACACAGGCTGGAGTGCAGTGACATTATTATAGTTCACTGTAGCCTCAAACTCCTGGGCTCAACCAGTCCTCCTGCCTCAGCCTTCTGAATAGCTACAGGCATGGGCCACCACACTCTGCTCATTTTTTTAAATTGTTTTTTGTAGAGATGGAGTTGCCCAAGCTGATCTTAAACTCCTGGACTCAAGTGATCCTCCTGCCTCAGCCTCCCAGAGTGCTGGGATTACAGGCATGAGCCACCTTGTCCAGCCTCTAAAGTGTATTTTATGTATAGGTTATTAAGTATGAAATGTCCAATTTCGTTAAGTACTAAGTTTGACAGTTGATATTTCTGACATTTCACTTTGACACATCTTGTCTTATTTTTATTGTGAAGGTACATCTTCAGTCTTTCAAACACATATTTTGGTATATGATTATCTTTCACATTTTTTTTAGAGTAATTTTTGTGAAACCATGGATAAGCCAAAAATTTGTGTTATTTTCAAATATGAATTCCGTCATGAAACCGATGCCTCACAGACAGCTTGAAATATCAACCAAGTGTTTGGGGAGGATGTGGCTAATGAACACACAATACATGAATGGTTTGAGAAGTTTCATTCTGGTGAGTTTAAGCTTGAAAATGAACCACATGGGCTTCCTGAGACCAAGGTGGATAATGATGAATCCATCTCAACCTACGTGTGAATCAGCAGCAAGGTTTGACGTTACTATTCCAACAATATTGGACCATTTGAAACAAATTGGCAAGATAGAAAAGCTGGATAGATGGGTTCCACATGAACTAAATGAGCATCAGAAGAGAAATCATCTCAAAGCTTGACTTTCTTTGCTGTCACAACATAAAGGTGAACCATTTCTATACCGTATTGTGACCTGTGATGAAAAATGGGTTCTTTTTGACAATTGAAAGTATTTGGCACAATGGTTGGATAAAGATGAAGTGCTGAAACACGGTCCAAAACCAAGTATTCATCCAGAAAAGCTAGTGGTGTCTGTTTGGTGGTCCAGCACTGGTATTATCTGCTACAGCTTCATGAAACCTGGTCAGTTGATTACAGCAGATGTCTACTGCACTCACCTGGACAAAATGAGGAGGATGCTTGTGATCAAGCAGCCGAGATTGGTCAATAGAGAGAGGCCAATCCTCTTGCAAGACAATACTTGACCACCTGTCACACAAGCAACTCTGCTCAAACTACAGCAGCTGGACTTGGAAACTGTCATCTACCATATTCACCAGACCTTGAACCAACTGACTACCACTTCTTCCAGGCTTTGGACCACTTCTTACAAGAAAAAATATTCAATTGTCAACAAGCTGTGGAAAATACCTTTTGTGATTTTATTGCCACTCGCTCTCCAGGCTTCTTCACTGCTGGCATAAACAAGCCACCTGCCATTAAGATGGCAGAACTGTGTCAATAGTTTAGACACGTACTTTGATTAATTGTACTGCTTCTTTTTTGAGATATAATCTACACTTTTGATTCGAAATCGGACATTTCATATTTAATGACGTAATGTAAACTTGAGTACTTCAGTGTTTAAAAGTTTTAATTCATGTAGTTTATACTTAGTATGAGGCACATCGAGGTCTTTTTATTTTCTCTAGTCACTTCAATATGTGATCTATATTCAGACTCCCCATTGCTTCCCCCTGTACATTTATTACCTCATATTTTTCTCTCAAAAACGCCCAAACTCTCCTGATAGTAAAATAAATTGCTTTAAACATTTACTGTTAATAAATGCATTAATGGCAAAGCAGAAAGATTTATAGTGGTTTCTCTAATTTTTTAAAACTAGAAGCTCTAAAGAAGTTCCTGATTTGGTTCTGTCCCACACTGCCCTCTGGTCACCAAAATCAAACACGGGACCACTGCTGCTTAGGGAGGTGGCATTATAGCAAGGCTTAATGTTGGAAGCCAGTTTTGAGCTGACTGGAGGCTATGTAGCCCCAAAGGAAAGAGAGAGAGGGTCCCTTGGGCCTGAGGCTTATCAGGAATGGTGATTGGGTAATGTCAGTAATATCAGTTGGGGTTGGGTCCAGCCCCTGGGGTGGTGAGGTACCACTGGAGAAACTGAGGGAGAGGCAGACAAGTGTGTCCACCAGGACCTAAGGTTGGTCATGACCCACTTAACCATCTGACATTCTTTTAGATAAATACCTGCCAATGTTCCTGTCACCATTTTGAACATTCCTTCTTTAGGGTTCTAATTTGGTAATTTTTGTTTTCACATTTAAGAAGTTGAATCTGCATTATTTCATCTTCTTTGCCACTTTCTTTTTAAAATTTATTTTTATTTTAATAGATATAGAAGGGTACAAGTTGAATTCCATTACTTGTATATATTGTATAGTGGTGGAGTTTGGGCTTTCCGTGTGCCCATCACCCAAATAGTGTACATTGTACCCAATAGGTAATTTTTCATCCCTTATCCACTCCTATGCTCCCCCCGTGTGAGTCTCCAATGTCCATTATAGCACTCTGTGTGTCCTTGTGTAGCCATAGTTTAGCTCCCACTTACAAGTGAGAACATGTCGCATTTATTTGTCTGTTCCTGAGTTACTTCACTTAAGATGATGGCAACGACTGTGCAATCTCCAAGCAGCTCCTATGGTAGGCTCGAGACCTGTATGGGTTGAGGGATTCTCTTGTAGCCAGGACTATAAAAGCTGCCCTCAGAGAGTGGAGCATTGGAGTTGTCTCTCTTACTGTTTCCCGCCTCCAGGAGCTTCTCCTGGCTGTTAGCCAGTCCCTGGCAGGAACCCTCTCTTTACCCACTTTTGATGCTTTCTGTTGTTTCCCTGGTGAATCCTAGCATTTTCTCCTAGACAACCTGTTCAAAATGTGAGAATCTGCTTACCATTCTTGATCCTCTTCACAGAAGAGGCACATACTACCTGCGTCTAGTCAGCCATCTTGATCCTATCTCTCTTGGTAAATTTTTGGTAAATCTGTAAAATACTGTATACCCAAAGGAACCTTCTCATTCAACTCCCACATTTTATGAATGGGAAAACTGAGACTGAGAGGGGGGAACTGAGATTCACAGTTGGCTTTCTGGTGAAATAAGCTTCCTAATTTAGCATGGGAATGATGCTTATCACTGTGCCTAGCTCGTTCCATGTTTTTAAAATATTTATTTCAGTAAAACAGGATGGGCCTTTGCTTTAGAGAAAATCTTACATAAGCCCCTATACACACAGATTATTTGATTTGATTTGGAAAGATTGGTAGGAGAAGGTGAATGTCTGAGGCCAGCTATTTCCAGTTCTAAACCTGTGGCCCTCTTTTTGTCTATAGGAAGTGGCTGCTCTGACCACCTTCTTCCCTTTAGTTAGGGTGCTCCCACGGCAGGATGGAAGGTTTCATCCTACTACCTGCCTGTATCTGTGTTTTCCTCTTACTCCCAGTGTGCTGTTTTCCCTGCAATGCAGGTGTTGCAGAGTCATGTGATATGGCATAATTGTGTAAATTTGATTACACATGCTGTTTATTTCTGCTTCTAGCCTGGTGCCTACCCAGAGCCCCCCACTTTCTGCTACTCCACACATTGTACCCTAAATGGAGTCATTTATCATAACCTTTAAGGAGCCTTTTGAAGTTGATTTTTCCCTTCCTTTTTACAAGCATTTTGAATGTTCTGTGAAATCTTGAGTAATGACAGAATGTACTATTATCTTGTTCATATGCTAATTAAGAAGTGTCATTTGGTTAGTGTCGCATAGTTTATAGAACTATTTGTGGTCATTTTGATTTTGTAAGGTGTTCCCTTTCTCATTACTTTTATTTCACAAAGATTGCATCGGTTTTTATTTTAGTTAGAAAAATGTTCATGTTGATTTCATTTATGTCCACCGAGTTTCAAGTGTACTAACCCTGCAGATGTATTTTAATTATTTGTATTAGGATTACATTTTTTTACATGCACATTAATTTTTTATCTGTATCAGAAGCAACTGGTTATTGGCAGCAAAGGAATTTACTATTCCATTTTGCTATATAGCAGCAACTAATATTTTTTGTCTTTACTATATGAAGTTGCTTTATAAGTTGCTTTATAAGTTGTTATTAACATCATTATCCCCATTTAGACTGGTAGTGAAACCGAGACATCATGTAGTAAAGGAACTTGCCCCAGGTCATGTAGCTATTAAGTGGCATATTTGAACCCAGACATTTGGCTTCAGAACTTGCACACATAGCCAGTATGCTCCTCTTCTTCACCATCCCTTGTATGGCCATTGTGAAACAACCTGGTACTTGCCATACTCTCTGAAAGAAGGTCATTAAAATTACAAATGACAGGCCAGGCACAGTGGCTCAACACCTGTAATCCTAGCACTCTGGGAGGCTGAGGTGGGTGGATCGTTTGAGCTCAGGAGTTCAAGACCAGCTTGAACAAGAGCAAGACCTCGTCTCTACTAGAAAAATAGAAAGAAATTAACTGGACAACTAAAAACATATAGAAAAAATTAGCCGGGCATGATGGCACATGCCTGTAGTCCCAGCTACTCGGGAGGCTAAGGCAGAAGGATTGCTTAAGTGCAGGAGTGTGAGGTTGCTGTGAGCTAGGCTGATGCCACGGCACTCACTCTAGCCCCAGCAACAGAGTGAGACTCTGTCTCAAAAAAAAAAAAAAATGCAAATGTCAGAATACCTCCGATTTTTGAGCATCGAAAAACACCCATTAGAAGATGTTGATGAGACAGTTAAACATGGAGACTCCAGCCTTGATCAAAATGTATTCTCATCTCAAGTCATAGCTTGATGATCCTTTGTGATCTCAAATGGCTCTCAATGACACTGATTTTGGGGCCAAGCTGGTTTACTCAAATGAGTGAACCATATCTGTTTGTTTGTAATTCTTCTATCCTTCCCTCCATTTATCCTTCCATCTATCCATCTACAAAATTCTTAATGTGCTCATAACACATACTTAGGTGTTGCTTTATCTTCACTGAGGAATCAAATCCCGGTCTTATACTAAGAGAATAAGACACAGAGCTTTAAGAATCACTGGCTGATCACCTTGAGGGGAGACCAGTCTATAAGGGTTTGCCAATTTTATGTATCTACAGCTGTCTGTATGTTACAGGGACTCCTAATTAAGCTGATGAATTTGTCACTAGTTGAACTTTCAGTTTACTTTCAAGGAGACTCATGCAGACAATTCCAGTCCAAGAAAACAGCACTTGGGAGTAAACTGAGATACTTGCAGAGAAAATGAGGTGGGAGACCAGTCTAGTGAGAGTAGAGCATTCTGGCTGAGAACTACTAGTGGAAAATGCAGTTAGTGTGACTATAGGGAAGGTCAGGTTTGTTAGAGTAGACCTGAAACCAAGCATGGTATATGAGTGAAAGTAAAATTCTCTTGCCATTGTATGCAAACTCTGCTTTTGGAGCATGACACATGTGAAATATATGACTGATTTTAAAACTAATTTGATTGAATTCTGGATTAGAGGAAGCCAAAATTATCCAAGGCTCAGACATATAAATCTCCTGGAAATTTTAGACTAACTCTACCCAGTCCCAGTCAGCCTCTACATTCCAGCAACTCTTACTTCTTTCTTCCTCTGTGTTTACTTAGCAGTGTGCTGCGCTGCAAATATATTTATGTACTTCCTTCACTTATGTCCTACTTTCTGTCAGCGCCATGAAGTTGTAAACTTGTCCCTTGCAGGAACTGGTACAGCCGCAGATCAGAGGTTACCGAGAGAGTGCAGGCAAAAGGAGCAAAATGATTGGGCTTCACGAACCCAGTCTTTTCCTATTTGCTGATTGATGACCTTCCACAACAGCAAAAGGTGAAAGGGTAAAAGAAGAAGGGGAGAGTTGATGGGTTGCAGGGTAGCAGGGGGAAAATTTGTAGTCTTGGAGGGCATGTAGAAGGTATGGAATTTAAAACCTGCTCATGCACTCTAGGCCAGGAAAGGTAAGATAAGTGAAGCCCTGGAGAGCTATGGACTCATCATCTTTGAGTTATAACCTGATATTTTTCTAGAGGCAGGAACATAGTTAGGGGAACTAGGAAGAAAGAACAATTTTCCTTAGTGAAATCAAATCATCACTTTTTAAAAAAAGTCATCTTACTAGGTTCTGTTTTTTCTGAGCTCCAGGTGGAGTGTGTATGTATACATAATGTTTTAAAAATAATGTATATATAATGTTTTAAAAACTCCATTGTTTATTGCCTTTTCTACTATCACAGGGTGCCAGAAAATTTGGTAAGTAGAAATTTTTCTGATTGAAATATACCATTTGGGTGTTTGGGTTGTTTTTCTATACAAGATTCACTGTAGTCTCAGCAGAGGGATAGCAAAAGCTAAAGGGAGAAAATTCCTTAGCTTGTTTTTTGAATATTGATGAAAGGAGGGCTTTTTTTCTTACAGGTCTGCAGCTCTTGAATGTTGAATTTTAGTATTCTCATTTGGATTTTCATTTGAACAAATACTTTCTTTTCCAACCCATTGTACCAACACCATTTCAGCCGCAGACCTCCTCCTCCACCCCACCCCATCCTATAGGAGGGTTTTCCATAGAAGGAGGTGTTTTGCTTTCACCAAATAGAAACAATTCTTTGATCTTAGTAGGGTTTGGGCACACTTCATGAACTAGCATTTTGTATTTATAAACATTCAGGAGTGCAGATGAAAACTACTAAAACAAACAAGTCTTGTTTTCCACTTGGAGTATGGTATCTAGATTTTGAGTTGATAGCCCAATAGTATTCTGGAAACTATGATCCAAGAAATAGTGGTGTTGATTACATGCTACTGTTTATTCATTTATTGGTAAACTCTTTGTGCAAGCTTAGTTACCAATTGTTACATCAAATATATGTATAAACAAATAATATCTGTTAATCATTAAGATGTTATTCTTTAGATAATTTTCGGGTTCCAAAAAGCACAGAGACAATGTTGTATAAATGTCTTTTGACAGCTTTGGCAGGGTCTTTTTTGTGTGGGACTTTCTATAGGTTAGTGATATTTTTCTCTGCTCTGTTTGCAGAGAAATTAATGCTGTGAAAATTACCCTGCCCCAATTTATGATTATTAAATGAGGTAAACTTGAAAAGAGAACATCACATGGCTGACTGATTTGAATTGTGTTTGCCTTGGTCCCAGCCTCTGTTCCATGGTGCACGCTTGCTCCACGTGATGGGCCCTCCTGAAAACCTTTTACAATTTGTCTTTGCATTTTATGGCAGTTGATGTTCATGGGAAGTTTCCTATAGGTCAAATAAATATAAGTCTAATCTGATATCCTTTACAGAAACAATATTATGTTGGAGATTATGTTTCTAGCCTAAAGCCTGACTTTTTTAAAAAAATAGAAATAACCGTTACTGCTGCTTTTAATCAACTGTTTAGTCAGCTGGAAATGATAAATCTGAATACTGTTCAGGATAAAAATTGACGTATGTATAAATCAATTAACAAGGCATCCCAATAACCAGTCACATTGAATTATGTTTAATTAACAAAAGTGTCCTAATAGACTATACGGAGTTCTTGTCGTCACAATCACTGCCTTGTTTTTACTGAAAATGATCAGAAAGTTTTTTTTTAAAAAAAACTTTTTGCTAAGTAAAGGAATTCACAAAGGATTTCTTTGGGAAAATATTGGTAGGTATTTTGGAGATTTTAGGGGGAGACTTGGAATTAGGGCTTTTCAAGAAACTGAGTTGCGATTTTCTTCATGCTTTGCTCATTCCCTGTAGCACACAGAGATTTTGGAGAACATGTTATTGGTCTCTCTTTTTTTTTTTTTTTTTTTTTTTTTTTTTTGAAAGAGTCTAAATTTTTTGCCGGGGGTAGTGTGGCGTGGCGTGATCCTAGCTCACAGGAACCTCAAACTCCTGGGCTCAAGCGATCCTCCTGCCTCAGCCTCCTGAGTAGCTGGGACTACAGGCATGTGCCACCATGCCCGGCTAATTTTTTCTATATATTTTTAGTTGTCCAATTAATTTCTTTCTATTTTTAGTAGAGACAGGGTCTTGCTCTTGCTCAGGCTGGTTTCGAACTCCTGAGCTCAAACAATCCGCCAGTGTCGGCCTCACAGAGAGCTAGGATTACAGGCGTGAGCCACCGCGCCCGGCCTTTAAGCAATAGTTTTATTCAAGAATAAAATGAGAAGATTTTTCTTCTTTCAATAAAATGTGTTATTGTTTCAAATAGCTACGACTTGTTAGGGCATAAAAACTTAAGTTGTTTAAACTTAACTACTTAATCAATAGAACTGTTAGGTATTTCCTTTGGTCTAACGACACTACATAAAAACGGCACTACATAAAAATCACTGTGACATCAGGGACACCATACACCAAGAAAGTCTGGGAACTTCTGAGTTACACACATTTTCAGCAATAAGCAGACTGGCACCCTGATCTATGGAGTGAAGAATTTATTAAGGGTCAAGTAAAGATCACTAGAGTTCCTGCTTCCTACAAAAATAGAAAATCAAAAGCAATATTACATCTCTATGGAGAATCGCAGAAGCTGTTGCTGCCATAAAGACTTGGAAGATTGGCTGGGTGCAGTGACTCACGCCTATAATTCTAGCATTCTGGGAGGCTGAGGCAGGAGGGTCACTTGAGGTCAGGAGTTCAAGACCAGCTGAGCAAGAGCAAGACCCTGTCTCTACTAAAAATAGAAAAAAAAAAATTAGCTGGGAGACTAAAAATAGAAAAAATTAGCCTGATGCAGGCCTGTAGTCCCAGCTACCTGGTAGGCTGAGGCAGAAGGATTGCTTGAGCCCAGGAGTTTGCATTGCTGTGAGATTGCCTGATCCTCAAACAATATAGCGTGGCCGACACAGCCACACTCATAAAAAAAAAAAAAAAAAAAAAAAAAAAAAAGACTTCAAAGATAGAGGGATACTGATGCGTGTATTGTCTCCCTTTATCTCACTTGGCAGACCGTATGAAAGGCTGGGGGTAATGAAGAATGACAACTTGAGTTCAGAGAGGATCTCTGTCTGCTTCTGTGGATTCCTGTGAAAATGACCACCTCAGGACCACATTAAATCAACTTTCCAAATAGAAGATTTTTAGCCAAGATGAGTAATATAAATTCAGACAAGATCACTATGAGGCTTGGTTTGATGCTATAAATTCACACAAAACAAAAACAGACAAAAAACCCCAAAAACTCCAGTGCCACCGTTGAGACAGGAGAGTTTCCTTGTTGTGCTAGATTGGTTGTTATCAGCTTGGCACCACTATCACCAATCCCTTCTAAAATCTGGGTTAAAGTTTAACAATGAGAATAATTTAGAAAAGATTTAGATGAAGAGATAAAGTAGAAGTTATTATGAGAAGGCTGAGAGATGATTTGATGTTGCAGTTTAATCAGTTGCATTGGCTTCTACAGACATTGCAGATTCCTCAGAGCTTTCCACAAATCACAGCTGTGGGGACCGTCACAAACATCTCCCTGAGCCCTCCCCTCCCGGTTGTTGTAGACTTCACAGGCCTTTCCATAAGTGCCCAACTTGCAGCTGTGTTTTTGGTGGCCGGATGCATCAGGCTTCTTGGACTTTCCCATCATCTCCGGCTTTTCTGCCAATGCCAGTTTTCCAGGCTGAAGAGATTAGTAACTATTTCTCTCATCTAAATTCCTCCTTCCAGACCTTCATTTTCTGAGTAACCCCTGCATTCCTGTAAGCCAAAATTCCTATTTTTTAAAATTGTTATTCCAGTAATACTAATACTGGCTCTGCTTCATTGATAAACAGAATTTCCTGGGAATCTGGAATTGGTTCTCTGATATGAGTAGACGTAAACGCATCAATGGTCCCTTTGTCAGTGATAAATGGGGGTCTGGTGGTCCATGACATGTGGTGGCCAAATAGATACTTAAATGATCACTTGTGGTCACCTGAAGTCAAATGTTGATAAAAGACTAGGGTGACAAATTAGTTGCTGCAGTAGAGAATTATAGTGGGAGTAGTGTATAAGATTTGTGGGTGAGTTGTTTGCCTCTGAGTATGCTGGAAAACTTAGATAAAGAAATGATTTCAGGGCTTTATATTTGTAGGTCAGAGCTTAGGTAAAGAGCCAGAAATCTTTCATCACTAACCTGAAAGAAATATTTATGTCGTGTACAACAGGGTCAGGACAGGTGGCTGAATTACAGCATGGATTGAATCCACAGTCTCACAGCGTATTGCATTTCAAAGTTGGGGCATTAACTGGGAAAGAGTGGAAACCTACAGAGATGAAAACGTACGGGCACATTTCAAATTCCTCTGAGCCTTCCTTTCCAGGAAAAACAGCCTTCTTCCCTTGTCTGAGGAAGGTAGTTTCCCTTTACTTGGAGGAACTGTAATAAATTCCCTTGAGGTCTTATAGGGCAATGTGATCTTCTTCAACTCTCCTCCCCTGTCTCTTATAGTTCTAGTCCTGTAAGAGGACTCAAATACAAACAGATTCCAAGGAGGCAGATTCAAAAGATGATATGGGAGAAGCACCATAAACATCAAAAATTGTAATATTTTTCAAGTTTGTATTGGCAGAAATGTGGAGAATATATAAGGAAATAAATCCTATGTTAGATGAAGATAGAAAAAGTATTATGTTGGATTAGACTGAATTTATTGATGAATGTGAAAATCAGGGAGTCTGGTTTCACTGTACTAATACAAGCAGCTGAGAGTGGCTCTAACAATGTGCTTGTTTGTAAGACTGATATATGGACTCCAAAACTTTATACATTAAATGAAGATGAGACTTCAGAACATGTTTGGTGTTTTACATAAAAAGGTATGCTAAAGCTTAGGGAGATGAGAATTTGAAGTGAACTTACTAGGGTGTACATCTTCCCAGTGACTCCTTCTGTTTCCCAGGTAGGCCCAGGGCATATACCCTTCACCAAGTCTTTGAAAAATACATCAATGTGGAATGGAAAACTAAGATCTTTAAAAGGCTTTGTAATGACTCTTCTCTGCCACTGTGATTTGACAGTCAGAGAGGGGCTTTTGGAAGTTGGATAGTTAACGGAGTTCTGGCTCAGGTTTTTCTCAGTGAGTTCGTAAATCTCTCTCTTGTTGATTTTTCCAGTTACAGAATACAGAGTTGGGGTAGACACATTCAACGATTAGCAGAATCTCCTTATTGGCTTGTTGACCTACGGATGAGGGCCATCATTGTAGGAATGACCAACTGGAAGTTCCTAGAATTGCCTCTCCATTCCAGAATAGTTAACCACAGCAATTTCACATTTCTGGAAGAATTATAAAGATAAGTGCTCTCATCAACAACTTGCAGCTATTCAAGCAATTATTTCATCACACCCATTCAATTCCCCTATTTCACCTACAGGAGAGAGATGGACTTGGAGAATGGGAGTAGATTATCACACACTTAATTAGGTAATGACTTCCATTGCAGCTATTGTTCCACATGTGGTTCCTCAACTTGGAGAAAATCAACACAGCTTCCAGCTCTTCCTGCTAGTGTGCTAACAGGCAAACCATGCATCATATTTTAGTGGGGGCAATTGATTTGGATTATCCAAGGGAAATAGAGTTGCTGTTAGTCAATGAATACATAGAGGAAAAAACAGACTATGGAAGCAATATAAAGATGCCCCAGAGTGCCTTGCAATATTTCCATGCACTGCGGTAAATGTTAGTGGAAGACTAGAGTAGCTTCATTCAGGCAGAACTGCCACAGACTCAGATCCCTCAGGAATAAAGTTTTGTGTCACCTCATCAGGTGAAGACAGCAACCAGCTGTGTTGCTAGCTTAAGGGCAAAAATGTGCAATGTACACTGTAAAAGAAAAATTATAGATATCAATTATAGCTTTGTGACCTGAAGAAAAACAGACTGATGTAACAAATATATTTACTTAAATGTTTTGACTTATTTTCCTCTTTTTGCCGGCTTTCTTGTTCCCTATAATTTTATGTAGAGTATGCTGATAAGGATTTTTAAAATTGATGGATTATATGTCATTCAAGATGGGACTGCAAGGTGAAATAGGAATAAGTATGCTCTAGAGATCCTGGATTTGGAATGGGATGCAGTAATGAATGTAGTTGCTTAAAAGTTTTTATGAAGGAGAATAATACATGAGGATGGTGAGATGCCAAAAGAGTGGACAATAGTGAATATTTTCCATTCTTTTTGGCTTCTCCTTTGTTTATCCTTTTTAAGTTTGGGGAAAGTTTCACCAAATAAATAGGTGTCTCATTATGGAAACCAGAAATTCATTTCTTCAATTTCATTGTGGTTATGCACAAATTTGTGATCCAGGCTTTGCCAGTTGGACACACTCAAGCCAGTCTTTGAAGCTGACTCTATATAGAAACAAATGCCATACACAATCCATTCTGGCTTGCTTGACAGAAGATATATCCAGTTTCCAGAGGTAGCAGTGGCAGAGGTTCTAATGACAGGATCCTGTGTCCAGGGTTATTGATGTTGTCATTGCAAACCACTGTGTCCATGCTGAGCGAGAATGGCAATGCTGTCTCCAAAATGCTGTCACCAACTGTTCTGCAGTCTGGTTTAGAGCACTGGGTCTGTCTATGTAGCCTCTAAGCTTGTTGCTCTGGTCCTCCTGGAGCTCATGTAACCACTTAAATCATTTAATCAATTATTTTTCTGCTTATACTAGAGTTGGTTATTTTTTTATGACTAAGAATCTTATCATCAGGTGCTTTACATGTCACTCTAATCTTTCGAACTATTGTGTAAGGTGGGCTTTAGCGTCTTCATTTTATAGGTGATAAAATAGAAATTAAATAACTTGCTCCAGACCACAATGCTTGTTAAAAAGACTAAGGATTTGAACTCACATTCAGTTTTTGTAATTTATATTTATTAATTTTCACTTATAATTGATTATGGAACTATTATATATATATACACAATTGTTCAAATATAAACGGTAGTGAGAATGTCAATATCTTAATAGCATTTATATCTTGGTTTAGTTTTCTAATTATTTTTACTTATTCAACTTCTATGTAGTTGTGAGTCATAAAAGATAATTTTGTTACTTCTATTCTATTCTCTGGGGTTCAAAATGTATTCGAAATCCTCAATAGTATCCTCGTGCAAACATTTAACTGAGCAGCATCTTTGTGCCATTCAATTTCTTACCGGGATTTCTTTTACCTATGTAAAAGAAATTATTTACATTAATTTTTTTCTCAGAAACGTTTTTTCATAGACAGACAACATAACTTTAAAATTGAACACATTTGTGAGCACAGCTGCCTTTGTATAGCAAGAAGCAATGAGGAAGCATTAAAAAATATAACAAAACCAAGTGGAATGGCAAAATAAACCCACAGATATGCTCGCGCTAAATCAGAAGCTGGTAACTTCATTCACAGCCACTTGGTTAAGATATAGAAATGTTTTCAAAATTTAAAATTCTATTTTGCAGTTTCAGTAGTATGGTAGCCATTGATGTAGGCATGAAATGAGTAATGAATATATCCTCGGAAGAGAAGATAACTTGCAATCAAGAAAATTGCTTCTGTGTTACTTCATTAATATTTATGTTTACATAGCCAATGTTGCAATGACTGTTTCAAATGCGTAAGTATATAGAAATACATTTATTATGAGGGTTTAAGGGAATAAGAATGTTCTTTTAAAAACCCAATATAGCAGAACTGTCATTATTTACTTTAACAATGTTTCTTATAATTATGTCAAGCTATCAAATATTGAAGTGATAAGGAAGAAAGATTATATTTGATATAAAAGTCCTTTTTGTCCTTTCTCTAACACATTCTATTACTGTTGTTTGTTTTAGCCAGGTTAAAATTGTGCTTCAGGAAAAAACGATGAAGATAACTTGAACCAATGTTTTATTCGCCATTCAAATTTACTTTTAAAAATTCATTCGCTGATTACAAAGACCAGTAGTTCTTCAGATTCATCACTCATTTAGCACCCTGTGTACACAAGGCACTGGGTCAACCACCTACTGAATAAATCAGGCAGAATGAAAATGACTCACTGCAGCACCAATGGCAGGAAGTTAGACCCCAAGTGAGTGTGAGCACGAACAGGCTAACAACTTTCTCTCTGAGATAAGCCAACAAGTTGAAATAACCCAGAAGCCGTGACAGTGCCCCTTCTCAGCCAGAACACTGATTATTCACTCAGATTTGGCTTTCATTTCTGATGTATATCAGGTTGAAGATATTTAGCAATATGTTATGGCCCATTCAAAGAGAAGGACATATCATATGTATTTTTTTCTTTGTTAGAATTTGCACTGACCCGAACTATGAACCACTAACTCGTGTACCCTTTAGCCCTTCGATTGAAGCTGGAGCAAAACAAATACTTACCTCCTCCCAGAATTTCAGGGATTTTCTTAAAGATTTATTTTTTATATTTATATTTTTATCCTAGATTTATATTTTTTTTATCTTTGGTCTCTCTCCTGAGCTACTTACTTTATTATTATACATTCAACAAATATAGCAGAAATCTTTTCATTGAGCTGTACCGTACCTTCTTCAGGATTCCATAATAATGACTGGAGGGAGTGTAGGTTCAAAGGTGAGGGAAGTGGATGGCCACAGGAGGAAAGGTTTATCCCTTGATATCTCGTAATTATTAACTTCATCTATTTAATACTGTTCAGGTGCTCAGTGAGTAGCTACACATTGGAAGGAAATAAAATGTTTGGTAACAAATATGGAACAAAGGTATTCCTTTATAAAGAGCAAGCTTGTGAATTGGAGATGCCACCTCTGTGGTTGTAGTTTGAAGGGCTATGATCTCCCACCTTGTTAAGGAACATAATAGAGGGTGGGAAGATCCAAAAAGCTTTGATGGGTGAGGGTGTTATTGCACAAGTTACAAGATCCAGGTAGGCAGGAATGGGAGTGGAACAGAATTGAATGTAGAGGAGGGAGAGGGGCATCCAAAGAATATATTTAATTACCTCCTAACTTCAGCTAAATCACCACCTGCCTATGCCATAACCATGGGTGTAAAGGACTTCAGTATGTTCAAGTCTGTTTACTTTGGTTTCTAATAAAAGTGGGGCATGTGCTTCTCTGCAATCGATTATCACGATGTTCCCTTAGGTCACCATTGTTTCTTCCACTACGATCACATTTCCATTCCTGCTCTTCTTGATCTTTGTCCTTTTGGCAAATAGTTGTGAAGACAAGCATTGTGGTAGGCACTATAGAAAGGGAGCCATAAAAAGAGGTATAAGGTAAGGATTTCTCCCTTAATTATATAACCTAAATTTCAGGTGCCCATTCATATATTCATGTTCTTCCCTGCACTCCTCCAAGATGCCTCTTGTACAAAGTATAGAAGAGCTGTATATAATTTTCAGAATGTTTATATTACACCTTCAAAGCAAAAACTTGAATCCACCTTTGGCGTTTCTTTTCCCTAAAACTCACTCTGTGAGTACACTACCAATCACTGTGGCGGTGGTGGTGTGAACTTTTCCCTCTGACCCTTCCCATTGGGAAAATGTGAGTAATTTGTCCTGGGAAGGAGTCAGAATTTTGGGGAAAGGGTAGAGATTATCTGTAGGATATTAATAGAAGTAATAGGTAGGGTCAATTTTAGAGGACAATTATAGATGTGAAATATGAACATATTTAAAATATATCATCGGCTGTCGAAACAATTGATATTAGCAATTGTGCAGTGAGAATTTAGGTCTGGGAAACCGTTGAGGAAACAGTTGAGGAAATTAATGCTTAAAGAAGTTAGGTAAGTTATCCAAGATCAACCACAGCACTAGTAAGTCGTGAAGGTAACGATTTAAGCCCAGGTAGCGACTGTACAACCCACACTTTTAACGAATGTGCTGTAACTGCTTCATGCTGGGCAGACGATTATAAATGGCTGTTAGCACTTTGGGGAAGCTGGGCACGTCAGCATTCTTGTCAGGTGCTGTGTGATGCTGTGTATTTGCATTGATCACTAGGTGAATGTCCGATGGGACAGAATGCACCACCGTGGAGGGGAAACACAGCGGTCCTCACCACCGTGGTGTTTCCTAAGTAAAGCCCCGACTTGAGCATCATGGGTAAGATCTTCTCTTAGAGCAGAAGGACTTAAACATGTGCAGGGAAGGGAACGTTGATCTAATATTCTCACGATTTGCAGCCAGTGTGACCAAGATGAGGATTAATTATGCCCTCATTGAATAATGTTTTAAGTACGGCACCTTTCATTTTTTAACCATGAAAGAATTTATTACATGGCTAAGGCATGCTATGCTGTTTCATCAACTACCCATCTATAGGTATTTGCAGATGGTTGTCTCCAGGAAACCATTAAAAGTTAATTCCAAAGGAATCCAGTTTCCCTGGCTTCATAGATTAATTTGCAGGAAATTGGAGTATACAGCACATTTTAGAACAGGAGTCCTATATGTTGATAGGTCTGAAAAACCAGAAAGATTCATATCAACAGCTTTGTTATCCATGTACTTTATGTGGAAATATTTAGACATAATATATTCTATAGCCAAAGAGTTCTCTTTTCTCTCAAGAATTTGAAACAAAGGAGTTAAGAAAATGAAACATACCCAGAGGGAAAAAGGAATGCTACTTTATTGCTGCTGAATTCATGAATCTATTAGAGAAACTCATTTTAATCTTTAGGTTTAATACGTCCTTTTTATCAAGAGTGAGACTTATCTTTGTGTCTACAGTAGAAAAATGACATCAATTTAGTTCTGTACTTTGCCAACCTCCGCTTGTCACTTTTGTTGAATTACCATGATTGTCCATCAATTGCGCTAAGACAGAATAGAAAATTGGGCTGTGGGTTGGGTCCTGTTAAGGGTATATACAGATTTCTATGAAACATTGATAAGGATATTGCGCTCTTATTTTTTTCTGTAGAATGATGACTCTGTGTGTGTGTGTGTGTGTGTGTGTGTTTGACTTTTTTGGAACAATATAAGCAGGCTTATAGTCACAAAGACCTTTTAGAAGATTCCTACTTTCAGAGCTTTCATGATCCTGGAATGAGGCCATATTCTGCCCAAAATTTCGTTAGTATTCCTTGAGCAAAGCTAATTATCTGAGGTTACAGGACTCTACTGATGGTTTTGCATGTAAAAGTGGATATTCTGAATTCTGCCCAGAATAATGGATCAATATATGCAGTTAATTCAAGGTTTTAAAAATTAATATAATCTGCAATTTTAATGGTACAAGGAAATGTAAAGGTCTCTTAGTTCAACACATTTATTTTGCAGATGAGAAAATCAAGATCCAGAGAGCCCTTAGGTTTCACTGAGGGTCACATGGCCAGTAAATGGCAGAGCTGGTATCTGAAACAGGTTTTCTGCCTCATAATTCAAACTCTTTCTTTTTAAACTGATGCGATGTTAAGGCATAGTGAAAGGTCTAGAGAAAAACGTGACTAACAGCTGTGTATGTGTCACTCACTTTGTCAAATCTTATCATTTTGCTATGTATGCTTCTTTTGTGTTTTTAAAGAAATAAAACAGATTCAATAAAGCCCCTTGTATAATTTTTACTGGTAATACTCTCCCCACACTGCCTTCCAAATTTGCTATTGTTATGTGAAAATGCAAAACCAGTATCTATCTGTAAATATGGTATTGTTTTAATGGTTTTGAACAGTATTTAAGTAGACTCAAACTGTATGTATTCTTCTGAAAGTTACTTTTATTACTTGCCATTGTTTTAGAGATTTTTAAAATGTTGGGATGTACAGCTATGGTTTATTCATTTTTACTGCTTTCCATATTGTTAATATATTACAACATATTTATCCATTTACTTGTTGATGGATATTTAGATTTTCCAGCAAAATTTTGCTGTTACAAATGATGCTGTAATAAACATTCTCTGTATGACTTTCCTTGTGTACATGTGAAAGAATTTCTTGGCTATATATTTAGAAGTTATAATACTTAAACACACACATTATTGTCAAATTACTCTCCAAAGTGTTGTACCACAATGTTATATAATGCCAATCCGATGGATAGGAAATGGTTCATCACTGTGGCTTCCTCTGTATTTCCCTAATTAATAATAAAGTTGATTATCTTTTCATACATGTATCAGTTAGCTATTGCTGCAATAATATTGGGTAGCCAACTGCCCCCAAACTTAGAGGCATTTACTTTTAGCCTCTGAGTCTACAAGCCAGCTGGTGTGGCTCTGCTTCAAGTTGCACCCCTGGGGATCCAGGTCTGCTCCTTATGTCCCTTATCTTCCTTGGGCCAATGGGCCAGCTAGTGATGCTCTTCCTGCAACAAAGGCAAGAGCACAAAAGTACAAGCCCTATTACTCAAGGACATTCAAGTCCCTATTTGTGACATATCTGCTTATATCCCAAGACAAAAGCAAGGGACTTAGCTGAGTTTAACATCCATAAAGTGGGGAAATACTCCAGCCAAATGAGACTATGGTAAAGACATGAGGGCATATAACTGCTACAGGGGAAGAAAGAGTTGTCACCAGTGATTTAATCTACCACCACACATTGTTGACTGTTGATTTTCATTTTCTGGGCAGTGCTGGTTCATAGGCTTAACTCATTTTGTTTTGGGTTGCTTATCATTTTACAGATATTCTTTACATAATGAGATTCTGATTTTTAGTAATTATAAGATTATAAAAATTTTTCAGTGTGTGGCTTCTCTTGTCACTTTGTTTATGGTATTTTTTCTGGTACAGAAGTTTAAAATTTTATTGCTTATTGTGTCTTAAAAATTATCTATATTCTGAGGTCATTAATTTTTTTTAATGTTTTCTTTTAGAAGTATTAAAGTTTAATTTAATTTTTAAACTTAGTCCATGATTTTTACAACATTTTTATATATGAATGAGGTATAAATCCTTTCTTTTTCTGTATTCATAGGCAATCATTTCAATATCATATTTTGAATACTGCATTATATCCTCACTCTTGTAATTTATTGTCTGTTACATCTCTGTATATATACATCGTGGATCACTCTTCCACTTCATTGGACTAATTGTGAAACCCAGAATTAATACGACCCGTCTTAAGCATTCTAGTACTACAATAACTCTTGATATTTCTTATGGTACATTCTCCTACTTCATTCTTCTTCGAAACCGTGTAATCTTTTGTTATACTTATTCTGAGATAGTTGTATTTGTTCTCTATTATTGTATAAGAAGTTATCACGAACTTAATGGCTTAAAACAACTCACATTTATTATCTCATGTTTTTGTGGGTCAGGAGTCTAGGTACAGCTTTGCGGGATACTCGGCTTAGGGTCTCACAAAACTTCAATCAAGGTGTCAGCCAGAATGTGTTCTCACTTGTAGGCTTGACTGGAAGAATTGGCTTCCATGGTCACCAAGGTTGTTATCAAAATTCATTTTCTTGAGACAGTATGACTGAGGGCCCCAGTTTCTTGATGCCTGTTGGCTGGAGTGTACCCACCAGAGGTCATCCTTGGTTCCTTGCCACGTAGGCTCACCCGACATAATTGCTTCCTTCATCAAGGCAGCAGGGACAGTCTCTAGACCAAGGCTGCTACCAAGGCAGTCTTAAGAAATATAACGTAATCCGTCACCTTTCCCATATTTATTGGTTAGAAATAAGTCAGATTTCCTACCCACATTCGAGGGGAGAGGATTAGATAAAGGCATGAGCACCAGGAGATTACAGGGGCCAATTTAGAGATGGCCACCATGGCAGTGTTTGTTGCCACTATAAATGAGATCCATGACTTGGCTTATTCAGCAACCATTCTTTTTAGCATTCAAATATTGGATGGCCAAAAATTACGTCTTCCTAGAGACTCTTGCAGCTAGGATTCTAGATGTGATTTACAGCTAATTCTCATTGTTTGTTGTAGTTATGTTCTATAAACTCACGATGAACAAAACTGCATTAGCCAATACTGAACCACTGCTCCTAGGGGAATACAGTGTTAGGTGCCTGGGACCTCTGGTCACAGTATTTTTTTCAACCAATTAATACATAACCCTGTTTTATGTGTGCTTTTCTTCAAAGGCACCTTATTTAATAGATAGTTGATTCATCAACATTGAATCCATGGCACTAAAACTCATTTCTGAACAAAACTTACCTAACATGCATATTATTTCCATAAGACATATCGTTCTTGTTCTTAGGAACATTAGACAACACTTCAGCACCATGCATGGGGGCATTTTGAACAGCAAAATCACTGATAAAATGTAAAAAATGTGGCACCGAATAGACCATGAAAAGGCTTGTTTACAGCACAAGAGCTGAAACAATAAGCAGAGCGTCACCTTGTTCAACTCAGCTGAGAATGTGAAATGTGTGCATTGGGTGACCTAAATATTTTCATTGCCCTGCACATGTCTGCTAATGACCACAGAAACACCCTGGTGCTTTGGTTTTACAAATAAATTTTAAAGTAGGTGAATTCACAAATATAGAATCATGAATAATGAAGACCAATTGTATCTACCACTGATCAGATATCAGTCACACAAAAGGCTGATGTCAGGCAGAGCTATGTGAGGACAGCAGAGTGCGGGCATCCACTCCATTGACGGACAGATTGTATGTGACAGATTATATCCTCAGTGGCTTGGTTTTGGAACCAGAAACTGTGTGATAACTACTTGTTAACTTCAGTGACAATTTTACCATTTACTGCAAAGTCAGAGTGAGTCTGTCATCTAGGTATTTTTCCTAAATTTGTAAACACAAAATATTCTTCATTAAATCTCATTTTGGCTAATCCAGCTAAAGTAGATGTTTTGGTTTGCAACTAAGCCATGTCTTAACATTTTCTTAAAAGATAAAGTGTCAAATTTTTTTTCTTATGTATGGTGATGTAACTTATTTTTAAACATTAATCTAATATCCATCATGTTTACTGTATTTTTAATTTTTTCTAACATTTTTCTATAAATTCTTTGAGATATGCTACATAAGTAATAATATCATTTATGAGTAATAAAGTTAGGGCTCTTTCTTCTAATTCTTAAATCTTTTATTTCTTTTTCTTATGTTACTAAATAAGAAAATGTTGACTAGAAGTTGTGCAGCAAGTTAAAATTCTATATTCAACTAAAATGTCATTATAGAATAAAGGTAAAATGAGGATATTTTCAGACAAAATAAAACAAAAAGGGTTTATCAATTGTATAGCTTTACTAAAGGAAAAACTAAAGGATATATTTTGGAAAGAAAAAGTAAAATTCCTAAAAGAAGGATTAAAATGCAATAAAAAATGTTTAGAAAATAAATTAGTATACTTGTTAGTAAAACAAGCATTGATAGACTAAAACAGCAATCATAATAACTAATCGTAGGAATATCAGACAGGGTAGAACTAAATACTGAGCAATAATAACATTGCCAAGGAGATGATCCAAATTAAAGCTCTAAGATCCTTATATGTTTTTGAATGAGAGTTAAGATATTGATAAAATTTGGACTGTAAGGCAACTATGCAAAAGAAATTTTAAGACTAATCACTGAAAAATGAAAATAGAATCCATTACACTAACCAGTAGAGAGGGAATAGGAGAGATAAAGGGTTGATCAATCTGGAAGCATTCTGGAAAACTAAGAAAAAAAAAAGTAAAACAAATCCATGGTAAACAGAAATCTAACAAAATATTGTAGAGAAAAAAAATCCCAAAATATAAAGGCTAAGAGGTTTTATTTTTCTTTTAACGAATGAGAAAGGATAAACCATGCACACACTAACCAAAAAAGGTTGATGTAATTAAATTAATATCTGAAAACTAAAAGTAAATAGATACATTTAATAAAGAGAATGACAACAAAGGAAATTGAGAATAATCATAAAAGTCAAGAAATAACATAGCCAAAGTTGACTTATTAAAAGAATAAATAATCATCAAAACTTGGGAAATTAACCAAGACAAAAGAAAGAAGTTTCAAATAAATATTATTAGAAATTAGAAAAGTAATTTCTAATTTTCCTTCCTGTTTCTTTTAAACTTTCTTGCCGGAAGTCAAGAGTATAATTTACTCAAAATGATCCATTTATATTCCTTATTGGCAGTCTAATTTAATCCAAGAAAGAGTATATAGCACTAAAATGATTTTTCCTAGCTAAGTATGTTTAGTTAGTAGCCAAATATTTCGATTATAGAGTTGATGGGAGACTGCAGTTTGTAGCCTGTTTATGCTTCAGAACAACACATTTTTGGGGGAATAACATGTGACATGAGCCAACAGATCAGTGGGACTTCCATTTTGAAAGTTAAGAAACATGTCAATGTTATCATCATGTAAAAGACAATTCCACTTCTACAAGTGGGCTACAGAGGGCCCAGCGGATAGAGACAGGAATTTTTGTTAAGAACCATCTGTAAATGTGCTTCAGTATTTTGTCAAATAGCTGATAAAGTTTGTAGAGTTCTACACTGTGAAACCAATGACTTGGTCCTAGAAAACTTTCCAAGCAACTGTGACTACAATGGAGAAAGGAGTGCCTCAATAGGGTCCCTATTTGAGTCACCTTATTCTGAGCCATAGAGCGCACTGGTGTGCCCCATGAATCACCTGCAAAACGGCATCCTACCTAGTCAAGCATGATGATTTGCTATTGATTATTTGCCGCTGTTATTCCACTGAATTTGCAAAATATCTTCCTAAGGCAGTAGTTTCAAATATCTGCTCTAAAATACTACTTATTTTCAAACCTTCATAGAGTTAAGTGTTTAGATTCAAAAGACTTCCCTTTTGGAAAATAAAGTAGATAAGATAAAATTGTCATCAGATTACTTTATAACTTATTTGATTTAATTTTGTTAGCAGGGCTTGAAGACAAGATGTCTTTAAGTAGTCCATGGTATTTTAATTGTGAGATCATAGGAGGAATGCAGATTTTCTTTGCAAAATGTAAAATAACTAATTACATGAGTTTCTTTAAGCAGAAAACTCCTGATCATTGAATTTATTGTTATAAAATTCAGTTTAGGTATCTTGAGTTTTATAACAATATCCTCACTTTTGATTACTGATTTTACATTCATACAGAGTTCCAATTTTTCTGTATTAGAATAACAGAAACTCTAAAATAACTGAGATTTTAGAACCTGGAAATGATAAATGATAAATTAGAGAAAACAAACAAGTATAGTTAATAAACTAACATCTTTCAGCTTGAGTTTGACATGACGTAGAATATCTAATGAGTTTACCCAAAACAGAGACACAGTTTGAGCTACTTTGGGCAAGATAAATTGAGAAGAGAAAGGTTTAAGAAGCAAGAATGACAACTACATAATACAATTTCATTATACCATCTTTCATCAATATGAACTATTTTGAACATAAAAGCTGGTAGAGAATAAAATAAACACCCATGCACGCCACCCAATTTAACAAATCTCAACATTTTTGTCATATCTGAAACAGACGTGTGTGAATGTGTATGATCGAATGACAATTTGAGTTGAAGTCCCCTGTGTCCCTGTTCTTCTTCCAAAATCCGACTCTCATCCTTGCTGGTCCAGCTCTGATTTGTAACAAGTTTTCAGTGCTCTTTCATCCTAATCAGAAGCTCAAGGAAGGCAACACTATTCTCAGTCTTTGGTTTGTGGATTTTGATAAAACCAAGTCAACTGAGGTCTAAAAGATGTCATGAAACAATGACTCAAAAGCCATTCTCAACCTTGTTGTCCATTAACCTACTCTATGCAGTGGCTTAGCATCATGTGATTCAGGTCTGGTCAGTACTTCAAGGGCAAAGACAGACCTAAATGTGAGGCTTTTTTTTCCTGTTCTTTCCCCTCTCTCCAGGGTCCTGACCCTTCAAGTTCTCCCTGACTAGTTTATGTTATGATGCCTTCAAACACATTTTTCAAAGTACTTTATCCAGCTTTTCTTATTGTTTTCTAAGGAGAAATTGGTCTGATATACAGGCTAGTTCACCACAGGCAGAAGCAGAATTCCTTTTAACATACACTACTAATCATTTCATTTTTATAAGAAAATCTAAAATTATTTTTATTTACCTCCTGAAAAGTATAAGGACCTTAACTTGCTTTAACTGCCCGTATTAGGCCATATCAATTGGTCATCATTGCCTATATTTTTTTAATGTTAAATAATTAAATAATGTTTGTTTTTCTTTCTCTCACAGTGAAACTCTTATATGGATTTTTCTTATCTCTTTTCTTTAAGAACATGTTCTGACTATAACTAAGTTTATATTAATCCAAATTTAAAATATGAAATTGCTTCTCCTCAAACATTTTTGACCTATGAAAATGGCAATTTCATATAGTTTAATAGTTTTTTTCTTGTTTTAAACAGAAAAAAATGATTTTCATTATTTTTATTATAAATAAATAAATGTGTCAGTATGATTTTGAACATTTTAATCACAGTTTTTGGATATTCCTCTTGGTTTATACTTTCCTTCTTGCTAAAATACATTCTTTTGGTGAGTCCTAAGGGTAGTAAATTCTCTTAGTCTTCATATGTCTGAGATGTCTTTTTTTTTTTTTGCTATCACTCTTGAATATTAGTTTAGTTGAGTATAAAATTCTATTTTGACAGTTATTTTCACACAGCACTTTGGTAATACTCCAGTATCTTTTATCATTTCTTATTGCTGATGAATTCTTCTATAAGTCTAAATTTTTTCTTTTAAAATTCTGTGTTTTTCTTGAATTCTGTAGATGTGAATTTATTTTTTTATCCTGCTCATAATCAGAGTAAAAATTTGATCTACAATTTTAGAAAATTTTCAGCTACCATTGTTTCAAGTATTGTTCTTTTTATTCTTCTGAAATTCTTATTATTGTATATTAAAGCCTCTCATTCTACCTTCCATATTTTCAAACTACTCTTTCATTAAAAAGAAATTGGTAATATTTATCTCTATGTACCTCATTCTGGATGAATTTCTTATTATCACCTAGCAATTTATCAGATTTTTTGAAGAATTTGGGGAACTTTTATTTTTTGAATTTTGGATTTTAGGCTAATTTTCCATGGAACAATAGTTTGTTTTTCATTCTCTCCCAGTGAAATTCTTATATATGCTTTTATCTCTTTACTTTAAGAATTACCAGACTGTAACTGAATTTATATTAATTCAAATTTCAAATTTGGTGTCCAGCTGTCCTGACTTTGCTTTATTTTTGTATCTCTGTGGACGAATGTTGAGGAAGAAAGCAAATTCTTACAAAAACTAGTATGCTTACCCCAAAATTCATCCTGTGAAAATGGCATCCTCTGAAAACAGTTTTTTTTTTTCTTACCTACTTTGTTTGGAATTTCCTTGATCTAGAGCAGAAGTTGGTATTCTTTCTCTACAATGAGCCACAGAACAAATATGTTACTAGTAAAGTGCCAGAAGGTCTCTCTTGCTATTATTCAATCCTTCCTTTATAGTGCAAAAGCAGTCATACACAATATGTAAATGAATGAGTGTCTATATTCCAATAAAACATTATTTACAAAAAAAGCTGGATTTGGCCTGCGATCCCTAGTTTGCTGACCCCTAATCTAGTGTATCACTGAGATAGGAACAATTGCCCTGAATAGAAACTAGAGCACAATGAATATTCACAAAGTTGCATTGTTTTCCATTAAAATTATAATTGCAATGTACAGTGTAGCAGGTGTCCCAGCTGAAGATTTAATTTGTAGTTGGTCTTTTATGCAACTGTAACGGAAAAGGTGGTCAGGGGACTTTCAGAAATGTGAATCCCCTCCAAGGTATGAATGGCTTTTTTCTTGTGAAGGTCAGAGTCTTCTTGAGGCTCTTTATTGGCTGAGGTAAGTAATTGGTCTCTGTAGTCAAAAATGAGAAATGGGGAAACTTCCAGTGCATACGGGGCCAGTGAAGACAATCCAAGTAGCATTCATAAATCAGTGTGTGTAGAGAGGTTCAATGCCTAGAAGGGGAGAGGAGTAAACCCTATTATTCTGAGGATTGAAAAAAGAAAAAAACTTGACCTCTCAATGGATTCCTAGGACTAGAACCAGTGACAGTACTTGTGGCTTTGTAAATGGTGCATCTGAAGTCATCTGGATCCAGGACCTCCAGGACAACATGAGTCTTGGGGAGGAATGGTGGTATGTGGGATTGGAAAAGTATGGAAAATTAGGTGGGGCACACTGTTTGAATGAGCGAGTGAAATTATCTGCATGTTAGTCCCCTCTTAAAATATTGTGTTTGCTTATGCTGAGAAATGAGCCCTCAAGACATCATGTGGAGTGAGCCTACAGATTTGGATGGCAATACCACTTGGCAATGAGAAGCCAAGGAAGTAAAATCAGAAGGAAATATATCAGCACTCTCTCTTCTTAGATTTGGAAGACAGACAATCCTAGACAAACAAGGTTCTTCAGAAAACCAAGGGAGTGGGGAGGCCCCAAACAGAGATATTGTACTTCCTGCTCATCCAGCAGTGGGAGTTTGAGCTAATTTTAATTTAACGTGGAGGAAATATGTGACTATATTGGAATCCTGAATATTTATAGCTCGATTCATTTTTAATTACAATGCAAAAATTTGGTTTTCTCCTTCTTTGTCCTTCTGTTACAATTATATACTGTTGCATAACAAATATTTCAAAACCTGGTGGCATGTACCAGCCATTTATTAGGCTCACGGGTTCTGTGGGTCAGGATTTGGTCAGGGCACATCAGGGATTGTTGGTTTCTGCTATGTAGCACCTGCAGTCTCAGCTGGAAGACTCAAAGGAGGCTGAGGGTGAGTCATCAGCTGAGGGCTAGAATTAGCTGGAAGCTTGTTCACATTCACATGTCTGATGTTTGATGCTGGCTATCAGCTGGGACATTAGCCAGGACATCTCCATGTGACTTCTTTTTGTTGCCTGGGCTTCTTCAAAACATGGTGGCTAGTTTCCAGGGTAAGAGTCTCAAGAGAGAAAACTGGGCAATATCTGTGTGTATCACCTTTTCTAACCTAGTCTTAGAAATCATACATATTATTTCTATACCATTCTATTTTTCTGAGGAAATCCAAAGCCCCACTCATGTTCAAGGTGATGAGAAATAATTTCTACCTCTTCATGAGAAAGGAGCAAGGTTGGCTGGGTGTGGTGGCTCACACTTGTAATCCTAGCACTCTGGGAGGCCGAGGTGGGAGGATTGCTTGAGGTCAGGAGTTCGATACCAGCCTGAACAAGAGCGAGACCCCCATCTCTACAAAAGATAGAAAAATTAGCTGTGTATGGTGGTACCTGCCTATAATCCCAGCTCGGCAAGCTGAGGCAGGAGGATTGCTTGAATCCAAGAGTTTGAGGTCTCAGTGAGCTATGATGGCACCACTGCACTCCAGTGGGGTCCACAAAGTGAGACTGTGTCTCCAAAAAAAAAAAAAAAAGTGGCAAGTTTGGATAAGAGGATATGGAATCAGAAATATTATTGCAGCCATTTTTAGAAAATATTATCTGTGGTATCCTCCAACCCCATCTCAAATTGTACATCTTAATTAATAACGAATTTCTTTTAATGATCTATAATTAAGCAAACCAAATACTGAAATGTATTAATAACATAAAATGTACTCTGACATATTCTGCTATGCTGTTCCTCAGGTGCTGTTGCAGCACCTAACTCTGGAAATCAGTATTTCTGGATAGACTATTTGGTGGTATACAATAATAGATAATAGGTAAATCAATACAACAGCTATTGTTTTTGAATGCACAAATATTTAAGATAAAATGTCACAAATTCAGGAATTTCTGCAATAGCTAAAAAGCTAGGATACAACAAAATAAAAAAATCCAGCTGTTAATACAATTTTTTTTTCCTTTTTATTTGTCTCATCTGACACAGGAAAAGTTGATTTTTTTTCCTCCATTTTCATATCAATGGAAATTTAAAAATCAAATCTCTTCTGTGTAAAGTATCAATATTTATGTTGCATTAACTTTAAAATTCAGCCAATGTGTTTTTTGTTTAGTTGTAAATTTCCATTTCTTTGTTAGAGTCAAACAAGTTGCACAAGATTGCTCAAGATTTCCAGAAAGGACAACAGCATGAGCACTCCCCTAATCTGATCAAAAAGAATGAGAGAACCCAGACATAAAACCGTCCTCATATAGCCATCTAATCTTTGACAAAGCAGAGAAAAACATACACTGGGGAAAAGAATCCTTATTCAATAAATGGTGCTGGGAAAACTGGATAGCCACATGTAGAAGACTGAAGCAGGATCCA
>CAUYSK010112575.1:0-13945 GCA_963575035.1 Avahi laniger
AAAATATATAGAAAAAATTAGCCGGGCATGGTGGCGCATGCCTGTAGTCCCAGCTACTCGGGAGGCTGAGGCAGGAGGATCGCTTGAGTCCAGGAGTTTGAGGTTGCTGTGAGCTAGGCTGACGCCACGGCACTCTAGCCCGGGCAAGAGAGTGAGACTCTGTCTCAAAAAAAAAAAAAAAAAAAGTAACAAGTAGCTGGTTTACCCCTAAATTAACCATCTTAATCCAAAATAATTCTAACATTCTCAGAAGTTACTCCATAATGATGACGCAAGATATTTGTCCGCAACTTTCCTAAACTTCCATTACATATTAACGACAGATATGTACTACATATTCTTTGTAGTGCAAAACCCCCACCGACACTGATTCTTAGACTAGAAAAAAAATTAAAATTGCAAAGAGTTATTTGGGTGAGTCACGATGTTTTTACACGTGTACGAATCAGTTGTAATCTCATGTGACTTTGGAAATTCTCAGATCTGATCACTTTCTAAAATATGTGTCAGATTCTAAAAATCATATCCATGGCTAAAGAGGAAGATGTCCAAAGACATGAAACAAAAATCGACCACACACGTATAGTTTAAAATATCTATAAACACTTTCTTTGAGAAACATAGAATAACAAAGCCAAGCCCCCTTGACCTGATCACCAATGACACCCTCATTGCTCAAGTAATTAAGAGGTGGCTTATTCATTTCCTGACTCGTGTGTTGGTATAGCTAATTCAATCATGAAAAAAATTCTTGCATCTATGTTAGGATGACTTTAAATAAGTTTCAAAACAAGTCATTTCTAGCCCTTTTGGGTTTGAGTTCTCTTGAGGTGATCTGAGAATTATTAAAGAAAATGAGAAACACATGTTCTGCTTAGAACACGGATGGTACAAGGTCAGGGTAAAATCAGGAGATGGTTGAATAGAAAAAAGACAAAGGTTAATGTTGGGAAGTAGAAATGACTTCTCATAAATCGTTGGCTTATAAAAATAAAATGGGTATCCTTTTCTTTTGTTTAAAGTCTAACTGTCGATGGCAGTTGTATAATACACTGCTTGGAGGAAAAAAAAATAGAATATTTGAAAGCCCAAGAATGCATGCGATATCATTTTACTAAAGCCTCCAGCACTGAAGTGTTTGTGTTATTAACGCCCTCTAAAATTTACTGTAGTGACTAATTTGCTATAGTCACTGGACAGAAATCATGTAGCGTGATTTACACTACTACAAAATCTTTACTAACTTGGGCACCGTAAATTTGATCCTTTAATAATTTAGTACTAAATCTCCCCTTTTAATGAAAGGAGAGTGATCATGATTATTATTAATGCTATTTTTAGTTAGTTTTAAATTATGCCATTAGGATAAAACATTCTACTTAATTTAATATTTCAACTCAAAATTAATTTCCAAAGTCTTTAATTCTAGTCAGTCTGCATAATTGCAAGGTATTGTAATACTCTTGCAATTGAATCTCTAAAGCGCATTTAACAATAGGGAATGTTAAGTGAATATCTTATTTAGGTATTGCAGCTCAGAGTGGGTCTTGGTTTCTGTCTTATGACAGAATTCCTTCAAATTCTTCATTATTTCTCCCTACGGCAAACAATTGTCTTCTTTGGGCTTTGGAGATCCGTTATGAAATCATATAGCACGACGATTAGATTCAGGGACAGAACCAGGTCTATTTTCTTCAAATTACGAGGCACGTAGATAACACTGTATCTCCGTTTGGCAACGTGCATGCGTCCCATGTAACTTTGTAACTCTATGAGCATAAGAAAAAAATCTATAGGAATCCTTCGGAGGAGAAAATATTAATAAATTTGGAGTATACTTAACAGATCTAACAACGAAATTTTCCTGAGTTATTTTTATTTATCCTGAAGGTAACCAGCACATAGACCTCATCCTGGAAAGAAAAAGATAAAAGGAAAATAAACCATTTCTAATTTAGGTTTCTACTGTATACTGGGCTGTAGATGAGACACTTTTATGAATATCACACTAAGTTGTGACCCCTGTGCAACCTCCTGTCTCGAATGTGCTGCCCGAGACTGTACCCAGAGCTAGCCGTTACGAACTCATAGCAGGTATTCCCTAACGACCGTGGCTAAGACCAGCTAGGCACTTATTATATGCCGTGGACTGTTCCAAGCACTTTTCATATACTAATGCGTTTTACACTCATGCCAATGCTATGGAATAGGTGCTATGTTCATTTTATAGAGAAGGAAACAAGCGGAGAGAAGTCAAGGTCACACAGGTGGGCAGGGTTAAGATGCAAATCTGGGCAGTCCAACGTTGTAGCCCAAGCTTAATCACTATATTGGACTTGTTTAATGAATAAAACAACATCACGCCCTTCAGGAACCAATACCTTTTTATACTGGGATGGTTCTGAGGCTGACGCAAATGTACCTGTTTCAGAGACATAGCGCTTGCCTTCTGTTAAACAGGTAACACGGTAAGTTCCCCCTCTTGCTCCGTAAATCCCAGGTAAAGCCTCTTCTTCCCGCTCTTCACCTCTTGCTCTTCACAGCTCAGTACTAATCATCGGCCCGTAACGCGGTGCGGAATTGCCAACACCGTCCCGATGATGTAGTTATTTCCAATTGGCATTTGGGCGCCGTGAGGATAGGAGGCATCACTCATCGCCAAGAGTACAGATGTTTCTAATTGCTTTCCATTACCAAGAATAACAGCTGTTTACATCTATCAGCAAATAATTCACAAGAGCTCCAGACTATTAAGATAACACACCCCACCTGGTCACCATCACAAGTTGTCAAGGCCAAGACAGAAGCTGCCAGAAGCCCCTTCTGCATCTCTGTTCATCCGCCGACGGCATGTGTCACCTTCAGACATCCTTATGCTACCTCGCAAGCTCTGGCTTCTTGGTGGCCCGACGCATCAAATGGACATATGGATTCTTCATGGCTTTGCAGTAAATGTTTTATGGTTAGCTTGCAGCCAAGGGCAGCTGACACAGAGAAGTGAGGGACTTGCAAATCGCCTGATGAAAGAATTTCTGCGTGTTTTTCGCAGAAGAGTAAGAAGTGTTCTGCTTAGAGGAGTTTCACGGCCGCCATATGCTCAACTTCCCTTAGCGTACCAACAAATTGCATTCGGGATAGATTACGCAATTCCATAGCATCCCAGGGCCCTGGGCACACGCTCGGATATAATCCTTAAAATGGACAATGGTAATGGTTCCGTAAACTTTATCACATCATTTTATTGACCACAAAAGAAGACAAAAAAAAGCACATCGTAGATATTGTTAAAAAGACTAATAGACTTCCCTTGCCATTGCCACGTTGATCCCTACTGTATACTTTTTTTCAGCCTAGTTAAAGTGACTCAGGCAATTGGTCTCTACTATTTTTATGTCGACTATTTCAGAATCTAATATGACATTGTGTTCCTGCTTCTAAAATTGACTATGTACTCATTCAAATACATACTTTTTTATCCACGAATTGTTTAACCTATTAAAAATAACGGAGTATCTTCTATGTAAAATTATAGAGATGTTTACAAAGTTGCATATACCAAAAGTTTTTCTTATGGCTTGTGGTAGCTTCTACCTAAGGTGCCCATGATCAACTCCTTCCTTCTATGTACTTGTACGTCGTTCCCCCATCAGAAGGTGGAATCTGACCAGGTGCCATGGTTCCTAGCATTTTGGGAGGCCGAGGTGGGAGGACCGCTTGAGCCCAAGAGTTTGAGGTTGCAGTGAGCTGTGATCACACCACTGCACTCCAGCCTGGGTGACAGAGTGAGATTCTGTCTCAAAACACACACACACCCACACACACACACACAACCCAAATAAACAAACAAGCAAAGATAGAATCTACAGAGTCCTTTGAATCTGGGCTGGCTTCTGATTGCTTTAACCAGTAGAATATGCCAGAAGTGATACCTTGCCAGTTCTAGGCCTAATTCTTAAAA
The DNA here is from genome assembly GCA_963575035.1 of Avahi laniger. NCBI lineage: Eukaryota > Metazoa > Chordata > Mammalia > Primates > Indriidae > Avahi > Avahi laniger. The sequence goes on from CAUYSK010112575.1 coordinate 3,959, forward strand.
GGACCGGCAGTCTCTGTCTCTCTTCCTTTGGAACTCTTGCTTTGAGGGAAGCCAAGTGCCATGTAAGAACCCTGAACTACCGTGAGTCCCCCAGGCTGTAAGGAAGCACAAGAATCCATGCAGAAGGAGAAATAGTAGTAACAGCCTCTCCTCGGCTGTCCCAGTCATTCCGGGATCCCAGTTATTCCAACCCTCTCTAGCAGTGCGGCCCACCTTGGCCGAGGCTCTGGGTATCATATAGTAGAGACAGGCTGTCCTTGAATTATTGACCCACAGCACATGAGCATCGTGAAAATTTTTTGCTGTTATACAGTAATTGGTAACTGGAACATATCCCACCTCACTTTCTGTGAATCTCTGTCATTTTCTTAGCATTACTCGGTAGTACTGACATTACTCGTGAGAAAAATCTTCCTATTAAGTCGTAATTCATACAATAAATATCAGTGTAGTTTCTAACAAAAGAAACAAAAAGGAAAACGGTGAGTATTCACAATGCACCTTATTCCTCCTCTTTTCCTCTAAATCTGTCTCACCCCACTGTGAATGGGGCGTTTAACTACACAGCCTTGCTTGCAAAATAAGCTATTATGCATTTTCAGTCTCTGCTACCAGAGTGTATCAATGCAGGATATCAACTCGAATCACCGTACTTAGTTTTCCTGGTCTAAATATATATCCGACAGTCTGGTTTAATTTAGAATAAAATCCTCACTTCCTTCCAGGAAATTTGTTTCTTTTAATAGAACTCCAATGAGTTTGGAAAACTGTACAAATTCTCTCCTCACAACATCCAATATAAATCTATAGATGAGATCGGGGAAGTACTAGTTTTGAAAACCTTAGGAAGTGATTCTTATGAATATGTTCCTTTTGCAAGAAAACCTGATTTGTGCATATAGCAAACTGTATGTATAAATATATAGATACATATTATATGTGTGCATTGTGTGTGTATATTATGCATATATTAATGCAAATTTAAGTCAGGATTAGTTGTAATGTGCATCAACGAATGTACGGCATTGTTTGGTCACCTGACATCTGCCTAGTGGTGATGAGAAGACTCCCACGTGGGAACAGAGACACCTGGATTCCAGCTCACACTCCAGCCTCACTGCCGTGCCCCTGCCTGCAAAACCAATAGAACATCCCGAGTTTCCTTTCACTTCTAAAACTTATTATTCTAAGACAGTCTAACTATTCTAAGACAGTCTAACTTTATTTTCTCCTCACCTCGTTTATTGCTTACACATTTGCCAAACGGACTTACACCGCCTAATTCCTATTTTACAATATTTTTAGTAAGAAATCTAACATTTCAGCATGACTTAGATAAATATTGCTTTCTTAATTTGGTCAAATTTTGTAGCAAAAATAGGAAACAGCCAGCTACTTCCCTTTTAATAACTGTAGGATGTCGATGCTAACGTACCAATGTTAGCTCTTCACGGTTTTGAAAAGAAACATTTCCCCGAATTAAATTCAGTCGTTTAATAATGACACAAGTTTCCTTAAACTATCAAGAAGTCACGCCACTTAGTGGGCAGGAGGAAACACATGTTTTATGTTCCCTTTTACAAACAGAAAAATGCAGTATTCTTAATTACTCCTGAGTATAGTTCAGTTTAGAGGAAGAAGGAATAGCTTATGCAATCATTTGAGCCCACACAAAGAGATTTTCAAAGTAAAGATGTCCAAGGTATGTATTTACTTCTTTTGGAGTCAGTTTTCCTTTTGAAATTGCAAAATAATCAGAATTACTTGTACTCCAATAAAACACAGACCCTCCGCTCACTCACTGCCCAATTTTAGTACAGCAAAAAGCCCTTCTCAGAGTTAACTTCGGGCAGGATGATAACACAGAGAAAGGTCTGCCCATCGGTCTCCTTCGTGATCATCATGTACCTCTCATTACTTTCCCTCAATCTTTCATTCATACTAAAGTCATCTTTAAAAGCTCTAATACAATCAAAGTTTTAACTTCTGACATGGGCTTTGTAATTGGGAACTTTATAGGAACCTGAACTGATACCATCTAAGTTACCGTTTATTGATACATGAGCCCATCCCTGAGTTTGTATCGCTAATTTTTTAAATGTACTTTGAAATGATTATAGAGTCACAGGAAGTTTCAAAAACAGTACATGGAGTCCTTTGAACCTTTTATTCAGACTCACCAATGCTCCACAGATTTCTAAATTTCCCTTTTCCCTTGTCCATATGAAACACCAGAAGATAAGGATATTCTTAACAAACGTGACAAAGTTGCTCTCACATTTGTCTTCCAGGGCTGCGGGAAGACAGCTAATTATTAATCAGATTGCAAGTGGAATGATGCTAATATAGTGCTGGTGAACATGCTTTTCCCAGGCTGGCATGATATGGCCTGCAAGTTGGCATGCAGAGTTCTGCGAACATATGGCAGGCAGAAGCTGCTGTTTCCTCCTAGGAAACAGCCATGCGAACGTCGGCTCCCACAGTATTGAAGACACACACCCCAAAACTCGCCAGCGCCGCTCAGGGCTCAGAGCACACGCTATCTCCGAGCCGTCACAACGGGAAATAAACTCTGTATGTGGTGTCCTGCTTGCAACTATTGGAACCGAAAGCCTGTTTCCCCAAGAAGAAGAAGACACATAACTGGAAGTTCTCACTCAAGCTGTTGGTCAGAGTACAATGTAGGGGAGTTACATTTGCACTTATGAGATTTCATCATACAGAAAGTTCTACCTGGTAAAACTTCAACCGTTCAGTTTATCCCTTTGCCTCCAGACCAGTACGTGCTTATACACAGAAGGAGTTATGAGGATCTGCCGCCTTCGTTTCACAGTGGATAAAACAGAAACGTTCTACGATTTGCCCAAATATCCAGAGTCTGAGTCTGCATGGACATTCGAGACTTTCCACTTTTCTAGAATCCCACCGCTAAAAGCAGCTCACTCTTCATTACCGAGCCTCTCCCCAAGTGGAATCATCTTCACTCTCTGAAAATTCATCCAACTTTTACCTAAATCTTTACCACTGAAATTCATTTCCTCCGTCCTGTTCTCCGTGGCAGTAAAGTACATTTAGTGCGTGATAAACCTGCATCTTTTTGAAGACGATTATTAAATTTCTCTCAGCTTTCCCTTAGTCAAACTGTATAAATGAAGTCGCTTCGGGAAGAAGGTTGTGATCATCTATATTTATACCTACTCAGAGGATTCCTACTTGCTTAAAAATATAAACTGGATAATATATAAATTATCCCCATTCTAGAAAGTCTACTGTATAAAGATAATCCAACTAAACATGCTTTTTGTCCTTCAATGCACTTTATTTAAACAAATAGCTGGAGATTTGTCATTTAGTGGAATATGTTATTCCAAAAGACTTTACTGGTTTAATGGAAAAATTCTTCATTGAGAGAGTGAAGCCCTACACTCTTAATAAATGTACCCTTTCCTTCCTCTTGATTCCTGCTTTCTATTCCCAAATGGAGTGATGACTCAAAAAGGTTAGTAGAGAATGGGAATGGATGGATCATCTGTGATCCGATTGCACCCCAAAAATGAAAGCTTGCACCAGTTATTTGGAAGGCAATCTCCAGACGTCTTCAGTGGAAAGAAGACATTTTATATAATTTTCCTTTCCCTGCACAAAAGGATTCTTGAATGTTGGAGGGTGCAAAACTGTAATGTCCTACGAGAGCTTTGCTTCTGGCATCTGTCAACCAGTTGCAGGAAATGCATGCCAAACTGCAAAGGAGCATGAGACCTGGGCCTAAACTAGCAATGCCATCATGCAGAGGGGAGAAAACCTCAGTAGACAATTAGGTATGCGAGTATGAAATTCAAAATGCATCGATGGGATCTAAGAAGGAAATTGGGGCTCAAGTCTCATCAGAACAGAAATGGCCATTAGAGCCATGGAACTGGGTCAGATCACCTAGGAAATGATCTTAGAGTAGAAAATTCCAAGAGCTGAGTCTTAATGCAAACCACCATCTAAAGGTAGCTAAGAGGCCGGACGCGGTGGCTCACGCCTGTAATCCTAACACTCCAAACAAATTCATTCATTCTTCGCATAGATTTCTAACTCTGAAACATCACGGTGTGCTGTCTCTCATATCTGGAGCTCCTTTTCTCTTCATGTTTAACAAGTGTTTCCTTCCGGGTTTTTCAGTAAGCATCTGGTTCTTTCTTGTATCCACTAACATAATTGGAATTTGTATTTCTGGTCATTTGTTTATACAGTTTTAGGCACCTAAGTATCGCTAGGATTGCTTAAAATCTGAATATGGATCTGTGACATTTTTATCCCTGCAAACCTTCAGTCCACATCAATAGATTTATTTTTTTATGGAGACAAGGTCTCACTCCATCGCCCAGGCTGGAGTTTGGTGGCCTGATCATAGCTCACTGTAACGTCAAATTCCTTGGCTCAAGTGATCCCCTCTCCTCAGCTTCCCGAAATATGGGCCCATGCCACCACGCCTAGCTGGGTTTTATTATTTTACTTGTAGAGATACAGTCTCACTGTGCTGCCCAGTCTGGTCTCAAACTCCCGGCCTCAAGGGATCCTCCTGCCTCGGCCTCCCAATGTGCTGGGATTACATGTGTGAGCCACCATGCCAGGCCATACATCATTAAAGATTTTCGGTTCTCAGAAATCTAGTTCTCCCTAACATATTAATAGCCTTTTTCAAAATGAAAAAAAAAAAAAAAAAGAGTGGGGAGTATCATCTGGAAAAACTATATAGATGGATATGTTGGTTTCTAAACTTCAGTATTTTTCAGCTATTTTAATATGCAAATATTCAGTCAGCTCTTCAAAAGAAGTATAAAATATGCAGTGTTTTCAACATATTTAACCGCCTGATTTATTTTTTCAGGGAGAATTCTGCAGAACCAATGTTGAAAGGAAAACCTTTCAGAATGCTGCTCTAGATATTTCTATATACTTGAAGGTCACTTCTGGTTCAAGACCTGAGGACTCAGCACCTCAACTCACTTAAAATGGCTCAGAACACAACATACTACCTAGGTTGACCCACATGGACCCAATGATTCCAAACGTCTTATATTCTTCACAGTTGGGCTTTCAGGTTATTATTTCCCAGCTGATCCACACACGTGGGTTTTAGCTGTAGCCTGGGCTATCGGTGCCCTGTGTGTCTATCCCTCCCACACCTCTCCTCCCAAATCAGTGATGCGAATCAACGTGAAAATCATCACCATCTCGGCTTTTCTATTCCAGTGGAACAGACTCTATATTTTTATGGTTTACTCTATCAATATATACATAAATATATAAAAATAAAATCCTGAAATAAAAATAAAAAATATATATACAAATGAATAGTACTATAGAGATAAATATAAATACATAAATATAGACCCTATATAAATATATTTATATAGTTCACTTGGAAAGCATAGCACTACAGTAGCATACAACTTTCTGAAGATGAACGCTGTTTCCCAATGAAACAGTACGATCTTCGAAGGTGTTTCGGAGGTCAGCTGGTCTCGCACTCGGCCAAAACACCGGAAGCATAAAAGGCAGATGGCCGCTTGGCCCGAGGGTGTCCAGCCAGACTGGAAGTAGATGCCAAAATTTACCAGTGTCAACAACAAGGGGTGGCATTAAAAAAAATAAAAATAAATCAGACTATGTATTAGGCAGAACAAAATCTTTGTTAAAACACCCTCAGTCTTTGTTCCATCCCTTTCAAAAGACATTAATTTAAATCATATATCAATGTGCTCACTAATATCATTGCTAACCTTTCTAATTTTTATGTCAAGTTCTGATAGAATTCTAAATGGTGACTTATAGCCCTAAGGCCAAAGAGAATCCACGCTTTCTGGTTTTTATACCACCAGAAAAGTAATATTTAGAAAAAAAGCTTTACAAAAGTCATTTAAATGAGGAGGTGATTTGCTGATTTTAAAGGAGCTCCCAAATACATCTCATCTTTTGTTCTTTTCTCCCCAATATCTCTAAGCCAAGTAAAGAAAGTGTTTTTGAAAATATAAAAACTAAGTTTCTTTATTTTGGGGAGTATAAGTGACTCCTCCAAAGTCAAAGCAATAGTAGGTACGTCATTGGGGCTTAAACTCAAGTTTTCCGGATGGAGCTGAGTCTCTCTTTTCTTCCTATTACAGTTTGTTTCCAAGCCAAGCCCATATTCAGGTTAGTCTCAATCAGTGCTGGGCAGAAATGGAAATCAGCTGGCCACAATCCTGCCTACGCTTTCCTAGCCTACAAGGGGGAAAGCCAAAACAGGGACTCTATGCACACTGTAACTCATGTCCAGACCCATGCTAGCCTCCCCCACGGAGGGTCCCAAAATGCCCTAGTCGGGTGCCAATCCAGTGCTCGTGGCTCGGGTTCGGATAATCTGGAAGCCGAATAGAGCGTTGTGTTACGGAAGACGGCAGCTGTGGGGTCAGCTAGTTTTTGCATCTTCCAAAACCCCCACACGAAAACAGATGGCAAAACCAAAACCAACGGACGTTCGCAACAAAACTAAATGACAAAGTGTCCCCATTAATCTCAAAATAAAAGCGGAGGAGAACAAACCACCAACAGCCACAAGGTGTGTGTGTTGCTGGCATCTATCTGTGGAGGAGAAAGCAGAGGAAACAATAGGGTACCTGCGAGACCTCGGAGTGGGAAAGCCCTCAAATATCAAACAGATACTCCGTTGGAAGTGCAGGGAGCCAAGCCAACACAGCGTGTAAAACCGTGAAGGATTTTGCCCAGTCTGATGGAGGGTGAGTCTAACCAGGCTGCAACAAGGCATGAAGGGTCTGTCCCACTCTGGATCCCATGGACCCCCGAAAATCACCCCTCAGGGGCTCCTTCCAAGACAGGTCCCTCCACTGGGAAGAAACCTTCTGAGAGTGGAATAAAAATGAGCAGCACAGGGACACCCGAAATGAGATGTGAAGGCTTAGATAAAATCAGGGAGAAAAACAAAGCCAGGAATCTCAGAAAACTATCCGAACTAAGCCTTTTTCTATGACTTCGGGAAAACTGAATTTACATAAATCTGAGCAAGAGGAAAGTATCAAGGTCTGAATTCCTAGAGAATTATTCTAAGAGAACGTAAAGCAAATTAACATATGCGTTACTCACAAATGTTACATTGTTTCATATTCTCATAGAGTGACTTTCTGTGAGTTTAGCCATTCCATAATGGATACATATTTCAAAACATCATGTTGCATGTATATGTAATTTTATTTGTTGATTTAAAAAATAAAAATAGATAAATTTTTAAAAATTTAACAGAATATGAGGTAGAATAATAGCCCTGTAGGCAATGAAAGTATGCTACAAAAATATGCTCAAATATAGATAAAATGGCAGTGTACATTCCAAAATGAGCTAAAACGCATTGATAAAATAATACATAAGATAGGAGATAACAGTACAAATCAAAATGAGAAAGTCTCATAAATGAAGTAACAGAACAAAAGAACAAATTAGACATTACGAAATAGCTTCTGAAGATCAAACTAGAAGTAACACAAAAATGAATCAACACAAAAAATAATGGCTTGAGAGAAATATAAAATAAAAAAAATTAGAATCAAGAAGAAATGAAGAAAAATATAAAAAACAGTCTTGAAAGCACATATTAAATATAGGCAAAGAGGATCCAACTTACAGATAATCGACCTAAAGAAGAAAATCAAAGCAAGAGAACTAAATACTAAACTTAACTAAAAAACAGTTTAAGAAAACTTTTGCAAAATAAAATTTTAAAAAATATTTGAAATCATGCTTTAAAACTTTACATTGTATATCCAAAAATATTAGAATGATCTACACCAACATATTAATACATGAGAAAAACATTTGTGTATCTAGAAGGAAAAGAGCAAGTGATAAGTAGAGGATAAAAATTAAATTATCATCATATTTTCCTACAGTAACGCTGGAGGCCGAAAAATAAAAGCAAAATAAAAGGGAGAAATAATATAGTCAAGAGTCTCAGGGAAAGAATATGGGATCTCAAAATCTTATTTCCAATAAAACTCACTTTCAAGGACAAAGAACATAGAAAAAAATTGTCACAAACATGCAAGTATTCAGAAAATATTGTTTCCAAAGCTCTCCCTGAGAAATCTTCTAAAAAACAAGCTTCAGGCAACCAAAATGACTAGAGAAACATCCACACGCAGACTGTTGGTGAGCTTAAATATGCAGTTCCCAGTGTAACTAAGATTGAGAATTAAAAAAAAAGTATAAAATGCAATGGCCACGTGCTCTGTCCATATAGTAATGGTACCACTCTAAAACGTAGGTGAAAAATCGGATGAGCGTATGCAAAAGAAATTTTAACTCATACACACTCCAAGATTTAGTACAAAAAGAAAATAAAATATCTCATTCACAATTTTTGTATTGATTACATGTTGAAATTATGATATTTTGTGATATATATCAGGTTAATTATATATATAAAATATATTAACACTACAGTTAATTTTACGAGTTTCTTTAAACTTTTCTGACATGCCTACAAACCATGTCCATATATGGTTCACTTTTGTGGTTTACGTTATTTCTACTGGACCGGACCGAGTCAGTATATACCATTTTGGAATCAAAGACTTCATGGATCTAGTCACTAAGCAGTAACAGCTGCTAATATAGAGTGAGTTCTATGTATTTTGTGTGTGCCTCCAATGAAAGAACACAACACCATTTATTGCCAAGGAGGTGCAACCAGAGTTTGGTCAAATCCCTAAATCCAGACGACTATTTTACAAGACAGAGAAGCAGGTTAAACTCTAAGTGAAATAATAGCACTCAAAGTACATTGTAGAGTATAAGGAACATATTCTACCCCCAGCTCCTTTTCCCAACAAGAGAAATTACTGTAGTTATCAAAATACATGCAAGAAACATTATAAGAAACTATAACTGAAAATTTAAGAGAAAAATATTAAATGGTAAAAATATTTGATTGTTCCGAAGTAAGGCAAGAAAAGGAGAATAAGGAAACAAAGAACACTCACAACAAATCAAAAACAGACAAAAAGATTATAGAAATAAACCAATTGTATCAATAATTACAAATATAAATGGATTAAACATTGCAAATATAATGAGACTAATATTGTATTTTTTTAAAAAATGACTTGATTAAATGCAGTTTATAAGAGACAGCCTTGTAAGGGCTCTTTTAGGATGAAAGGATGTAGTACATAAATACTAACCGGAAGAATACTGGTGCGAACACTTAAGTGCGCATATAGTAGCAACATTCAACAGGTGTGGGCAGGTGGGAGGGGGAGGGGGGATGGGTATATCCACACCTGATGGGCACAGTGCGCACCATCTGGGGCATGGACACGCTTGAAGCTCTGACTTGGGTGGGGCAAAGGCAATATATGTAACCTAAACATTTATACCCCTGTAATATGCTGAAATAAAAAATAATTGAAGAAAAGAATACTGGTATGATTATATTAATATCAGCAGAGAAGACTTTAAGAAAGAAACATTTGCTCTAATGATAGTTTCCTTGGCTTGTACAAAAGCTTTTTAATTTGATCAGGTCCCATTTATTTATTTTTGTAGCAATGGGAGAAAATATTTGCTCTCTACACATCCGATAGAGGGCTGATAACAAGAATCTATCTAGAACTCAAAAAAAATCAAGCAACCCCATCAATAAATGGGCAAAAGATATGAACAGAAACTTTTCAAAAGAAGACAGAATAATGGCCAGCAAACACATAAAAAAATGCTCAACATCTCTAATCATTACGGAAATGCAAATCAAAACCACAATGAGATATCATCTAACCCCAGTGAGATTGGCCTCTATCAAAAAATCCCAAATCAACAAATGCTGGCGTGGATGTGGAGAGACAGGAACACTCTTACACTGCTGGTGGGACTGCAAATTAGTGCAACCTCTGTGGAAAAGAATTTGGAGATACCTCAAAGAGCTAAAAATAGAAATACCATTCGATCCAG
>CAUYSK010112576.1:0-28356 GCA_963575035.1 Avahi laniger
GGGAGGGACTGCCCATCTGGGGCACTGTGGGACACTTCGTGGGACGTTAGCATCCTGGTCCCCTGCTCAGGAAGTACCGGTGGCTCCCCCTAATCACTGTGACAACAAAACCTTCCCCAGTTTCCCAAACACGCTGGAGGCATTGGCGGGGGTTGGGGGCCAGGAGTCGCTCCAGGCACGTGTCTCTACAGCAGTTCCAGAAGCGCCGCTTTACGGAATAGTCCATTCTCCCTGCCATATACTTTGGGGGGCCAGGAGCGGTGGTCCAGGCAGGGGGTGTGGTGGACAGGCCCAGGGTGGCGACCACCACGGTGCGCTGCGGGAAGAAGGGGTGGGCGCCGGGCAGGTTTGGTGAAGCCGGAGCCGCCGGGGTCGCTGAGAGGGCGGGTGCAGGCGTGAGACACAGACTCATCTGGGGCACCCGGCAGGACAGAGCTGCCCGGCACCACCTGGGGCACAGTCCACAATGAGGCTGCCTGTGCCACCGCCATGCTGGCCCCTGAGTCCCAGGCTGTGGGCAGGCTGACAGGGACCATTTCCCTCTGTCCCCAGGTGGGGCGGTGATTTCCTTTGTCACCCTCCTCCACAGGCCTCTGTGTGGGGCCAGGCAGGGCTGTGACAGGCGCCGGGCAGGGCTTTGGCGCGTCTGAGCCGAGCCAGTGAGCAGGGGTGGGTCGGAGGGAGGTGACCTGTGTGCCCTGGGACGCAGGCGGAAGGTCCCTCAGCCCCTCGTTGCTGGACCCAAGGGGCACAAGCGGTTCTGTGAGCGCCCACGTGGGCTCGGACTCAGGGTGGAGGAAAACGTGCCACCTACTCTGTCTGAGACCTGGGGCGACAGCTGTAGTCACGGTTGCATGGTTAAGGCGATGGGCTAGAACTAGAACAGACCTCGGGCAAGGTCTTCCTGAGCCTCCCTTTGTTCTCCCTAAAAGGAGACCAAAATGCCACGGTGGGTAAGACCGAATGGAGTCATTCATGGAAGATGTTTGGCATTAGGCCTGGTGCAACATTAGTCCTTTCGACGGGGCCTCACGCGGCGCTGGGGCAGGCGGTGTTGTCTGGGGCTTAGGAGGCAGAATGGTTTCATATCCTTGCTTTGTGCCTCTGGGCTTAACTTTTCCGAGCCTCAGTTTCCCTAAAATGGGGCCCCAATTTCCCCGCCCCTTCCCCACCTGCTTCTCCCAAATGCTCCCCATCCCAGTGAGTGACGCCATGACCAGAAATCGTGGGGTGGTCCTGGCCTTTGCTGTTTCTCTCACGCCCCACCAGGAGCATCCTTAGACCACGCAGGTGGGGGCCCTGCGCTTTCCTCGGAATTCTCTAGTCCTTCTCCGGCGGCTGGGGCCAACCAGGGCCCTGGCGCTACCTGGGCAGGGTACTCCGAGGTCAGACCAGTGGGACCTGTGTGGCCCCGCCCTGTTTCTCCCCATCAGGGTGCTCTCCAAAAGTCTGCCGCTGCCCGCACCGCCACCCCTGTGTGCGTGGGGTTGGCTGGGAGCCCCTAGGAACTCTAGGACACTTGCCCTGTGGCTGGACCCCAGTTCCAGGACAGCAACTCGGCAGGCCAATGGCTCCACACAGCTGCCCACCAGAATGATGCTGCCACCCTCATTCTGGACACCTGTCACCCACTCACCTGGACCTGGGACAAGTTCATGGCTCTGGGACAGTCCACCACTGTCCCTTGGGCTGGAGTCACGTAGGTGGGTCCACGTGTCCGCTCTCCTCACCCTGCTGCCGCCAGCATGCAGCACCCTGGGCAGGCGGAGGCGGCACAGGTGTCTTGCACCTGGGCGCTGCGCACCTGCTGGCAGGCAGCTGGGCAGTCTCGCCACCCCCGTCTCTGCTTCCTGACCAAGTGTCAGGCGGTCCCTGCGTCTCTCTTCCAAGGGCTTAAAAAAAAAAGAAAAAAACGCATAAAGGAGAATTAAGTTTTATTACTTAAAATACAATGGTATATAACCTAAATAAAGCATCATCAAACTCTGCCTCGTCTTCCTTCCTCATCAAAACCCGGATTATAAATGCTGGGTGTGCCCTAGGATTTTGGATTTGAACGGCCTATGATCTGAGAACTGTGCTTTCCCCAAAGTTCAGGCTGAGGTTAATTATTTAGTAAACTTGGATTAACGATAAGGCAACGTCCCTTTAGAGACCAGCTACCTACTCCTTTCCCTGCGATCTGTGACGGTTCCTTTATTTCTTCCACGGGGACTATTATATCATCCGTGGCCTGTAGCTCCTGCTGCCAGAAAGAGACATCAGGCTCTTAAAGGACTTCAGCAAATTGTAAGGCCTCTCCCCTCCGAGAACTCTCAGGACTGTGGCTCGCCAACATCATGGGCCCTTCTGGGGGTGACAGACACTCGCGGTCGGTCTGCGCTGTGCTGGAGGCGGGGCAGGCATGAGCCCATTCTGTTCGCTTGGCATAGGCTCACAGGCCAGCGTGTGGAAGGCAGGACCAAGGTCCGTGTTGAAAGACTGACTCCAGGCACGCAGAGCCATGGCCTGAAGACAGACCTGGTGGGAAGATGTGTGATTCTACACGTACACTGTGAAATTCCAAACATGACCGTGTAACAAGACCAGGAAATTCTCGTTCCCATGACTCTGGGTAAGACCTGCATTTGTGATCATCAGCCATCAGCCCAGCAGCGCCTCTGTGTGAGTCACTGGGAGCCATCGTCCCCAGACGCCCGGCGCCCAAGGCCCTGAGCGGCACGAGGACCCACGTGACCAGTGTGAAATAAATGGCCCTAGAGACCAGCAGAGATGAGAGGAACATTGAGCATCATGGCATTGCTGCCTCTTCCACATGCCGAGGGGTATTAAATTAGCCCAAAACGACACATTTGACCATGAAGAACATGAAGAGATGGTACCCGATCGCTGGAGAATTTCACGGGCACGAGTTCCGGGATTAGCAAATACATAAGTACCTCTTTTCCACCCATTAGTGTAAATCTTCACTGACAAATCACTACACCTCACTTGGGGCCATGAATTTTGCAGTTCGTTTTTCAATCAAATTGTTTCTATGCACAGGGAGGTCAACAAAGAATACTGCCCAATGTCCTGAACATCCTCACTGTGGCCCTGCGCCTCACACCTAATTCTCTAGTAAATTCCACGGGCTCTACTTACAAATCTACCCAGAGCGAGCCTCCTCCGCCCGGCTCCCGAGCCCCTGCCCTGGTCTAGTCTGCCCTCCTCTCCTGCGTGCGTCGCAGCAATGACAGGGGCGGCCCTACAAAAATTAACAGGAAAATAGCGAATCCTGCAATTTCCTGGTGACAATGAAAGATCAATCCTACGAGTTCTCAGGCTAACAGGCACCCTGCAGGATTCCTGCTTTGCACAACTTCTGAAAAGAGTTGAACAGATGGAAAAGAGATATCAATCTTTCTCTTTTAAAATTGCTTCTGCGGATCTGTTTTTACAGAGTTCCCCGGTGAACAGCAGGGTGCGAGTTTCGGGCCTCGGCCTTGTCTTGAGGGCAGAGTCACATCTCCTGTGACAATCCCTTCTCCAGGGAAAGGCAGGAACCCAACTCTTGGACTTTGACATCCTCGCTGCTTCTGTCATCATCTCGCAGGGAGAAGAAAGAAAGGGACAGATACAGCAGTTTCTCACAACAATCGCTATTATTTTTCCCCTTTCTCTTTGTACCCGTAAAATCAGCAAGCCATGTAGCCTCGGGGCCGGAACCCCCTTCTCTTTCTCTGGGACACCACGCTGTCTCCTGGCTCGCCCTCTCTTTCCCCTCTCTCTCTCTCTCTCTCCTCCTAGAAAGATAAAATAAATGTTTTTCCATATATCCTAATCTCTGCATGAAAAATTTTTCTCCACCCGAGCCACGAACACCTACTAGATTTTCTACCCTACTAGCAAGGTCCTTCTTTCTACGTCCCCCACGTCCTCCTGCCCCAGTCTGTTCCCACCCTGTGAACACTGAAACGGAGAAGGGACCCCTCATAGGGACCTGCTGCCCCCCTCCCCAACCCCAAGTGTGGAAATAACAGAAATATCTTGAGTCCCTTCAAGGGACATTCCAGGCACCTAGCCAGCCTTGCACAATCCGATAATTTCCCAAGCAAGTCACAGTCACAAGGTGTTTGGGTTCCCTGTAGACACTAAAAGATAACATCTTTTGTTTTTATTTTTTTATTTATTTATTTATTTTTTTTTTTTTGAGACAGAGTCTCGCTCTTTTGCCCTGGCTAGAGTGAGTGCCGTGGCGTCAGCCTAGCTCATAGCAACCTCAAACTCCTGGACCCAAGCAATCCTCCTGCCTCAGCCTCCCAAGTAGCTGGGACTACAGGCATGTGCCACCATGCCCGGCTAATTTTTCTATATATATTTTTAGTTGTCTGATTAATTTCTTTCTATTTTTTTAGTAGAGATGGGGTCTCGCTCTTGCTCAGGCTGGTTTCGAACTCCTGAGCTCAAACAGTCCACCCGCCTCGGCCGCCCAGAGTGCTAGGAGTACAGGCGTGAGCCACCTTGCCTGGCCATCTTTTGTTTTTGAGACAGAGTCTCACTCTGTTGCCCCGGCTAGAGTGCCGTGGCATCAGCCTAGCTCACAGCAACCTCAAACTCCTGGGCTCAAGCGATCCTCCTGCCTCAGCCTCCCGAGTAGCTAGGACTACAGGCACAAACCATCATGCCTGGCTAATTTTTTCTATTTTTAGCAGAGATGGGATCTCACTCTTGCTTAGACTGGTCTTGAACTCCTGATCTAAAGCGATCCTCCCACCTCGGCCTTCCAGAGTGCTGGGATTACAGGCGTGAGCCACCACGCCCGGCCTCGTGACATACCTTTATTCTTAATTTTTTCAATATTTCTAGGCTATGTAGTTCATCTGCAAGTTTTTCCAAATTGTTGCAAATCTTTTTTTTATTTACCACCCGTACGACTTTGCTTGATAAAATTGTCGCAAATCTCCAACAAATTTTCCAGTATATTTATTGAAAACAATCCACATATAAGTGGTCCTGTGCGAGTCAAACCTATGTTGTTCAAGGGTCAACTGCATGAGGTATGATGAGTAACCTAGGGATGACTGAAAGTACATGGGCGAGCAGGTGTGACGGCTGCACAGAAGTATAGCAGATGCTGTATGTATTATGCAACCCAGGTCCCCTTTCCAGGACGGAGTCATTCTTTCTACCAGCGGTGTTGGTGGCTGATGGCTTACCGCTCAGCCTCTCTCTGGGCCGTGCCTTCTGGCTCAAGGTTGTGCCCGTTCCAGGGACAGTGCATATTCCACGTCTGCTCAATAAGGAGGTACAAAAGCCCGCCCCCTGCCTCAATTAGGGACCACTTAGAAGGGCCACCCCCTTCCCAAGCCCTCTGCAGCCCTGGCAGAGGCCCTTGTTGCAATCGCATCACAGCTCGACTTCTCCCTCTGCCCCCCCCCGCCCCCCGCTCTTCCTCACCGGTGTCGCCCCACAGAGCGCTCCCCCAAATCCACCTGCCTGCAAATCTCCAACTCTGTTTCCCAGGAAACCCCCCATAAGTCAAAACCTGTGCGTGTGCATGCGTATTTATTTTTAAACAATAGCAAAGTACTTTTCTGTCCACCAACTAAGTTCTGAAATAGAAATCGTCAGTGCCTTAAACGCCCACGGCGGGTCCTTCCCATCCTTTCCTTCTGTCCTACCCAGAGTTCATCAATATCCTGATTTGTGTAATAATCTCTGCTTGGTTTTAAGTGTCTTGCCATCTCGGATATGATATATATCTCGCATATATCCACGTGGCTCTGACTGCTCTGAACTTTATACAAATGGAAGCACACCACCCGTGTTCTTCCGCGATCTGCTTCTTTTGTTCAACGCTGACACGAGAGTCATCCGTTTTGATGAAATTAGCTACTGTTCCTGAATTTTGTTCCTTAAGGGAATAGACTACAATAGGGGCCCCGGGCGGTGGCTCACGCCTGTAATCCTAGCACTCTGGGAGGCCGAGACGGGTGGATCGCTGAAGGTCAGGAGTTCGAGACCAGCCTGAGCAAGAGCGAGACCTCCCGTCTCTACTAAAAAATAGAAAGAAATGATCTAGACAAATAAAAATATAGAGAGAGAGAAAAAATTAGCCGGGCATGGTGGCACATGCCTGTAGTCCCAGCTACTTGGGAGGCTGAGGCAGGAGGATCGCTTGAGCCCAGGAGTCTGAGGTTGCTGTGAGCTAGGCTGACGCCACAGCACTCACTCTAGCCTGGGCAACAAAGCGAGACTGTCTCAAAAAAAAAAAAGAACATGGACTGTGCTTGGGTTCAAATCCCCTCCCTGTTGACAATGAGCAGGGGTGGCCTTGGAGAAATTGCTTAGCCTTTCTGTGCCTCAGTTTCCTGATCTGTAAAATGGGGATAATAATAGCAGTTACCTCCTAAGGCTGAATGATGATTAAATCATGGGGCTGTTGCAAGAATGGATGTGAAACGACTGGGACAGTTTGGCAGAGCCATAGTGTCTGGGTATCAAGTAAACCCAAGCTCTTATTATCTTTCACGGGTCATTTTGACCCTATGTGATTTTCAATTTTCAGGCTCTCTAACCTAACCCTGCATGAGATAGGACCTTGTTGCACACACCACTTACAGTGACACTACAGGCCTTCCTGCCTGGGTGGGAGTGAGAGCGGACCGCGTGCCCTCCACTGGCAGCCGCAGTCACTACTAGGACCTGCGGGAGAGCATCTGGCGCTAAAACGCTGCCATCGCCAATGAGGAAGATACTGCATTACTGCTAAGAATTAACCTTGAGACTAGTCAATAATTAATACAGGTTTACAGTTCATGCCTGTTGTGTTTGTTGGTTCGTGGTTTTTTTAGTGCAAAAGGTTTCAATTTATAGTTGTGAATATAACTTGTGTGTGTTTTTCTAAGTAGATTCACTAAAATAACTAAAAATTCACTTTTTCTCAGAAAAAACAACTGCAGCTATGAGCACCTCATGGAAGAGTCCCACAATCATAAGGCTAAGCACGAAATAAATAGAATCAAACATACATCACACACATAAATTCATGCACATAAAGCATAAAAACAAAGCAAGCTAAGCTATATTGTTTAGAGGTGTACATATAGATGGTAAAACTTAAAAAAAAAGCAAAAACTAAGGAAAAGTTCATCACAACAGTGAGGATATTGGTTACCTCTGGGGGTGGGGAGACTCCTGGGGATTGTGGTGATGTTCTATGTCTAGTATTTGTTTCATAAATATCTGAACTGTGTGTATATTGTTTTATGTACTTTTCTATCTACACATAAATTTTCATAGCTTTTTTTTAAAAAAAAAAAAAAGAAAAATGATTGGGTGAAGTCCAATTAGGAAGGTCTGGGAGGCCTCTCTAAAGAATAAGAATTTAGGCTGGGTGCAGTGGCTCATACCTATAATCCTAGCACTTTGGGAGGCCGAGGCGGTAGGATCTCTTGAGGCCAAGAGTTTGAGACCATCCTGAGCAAGAGGGAGACCCTGTCTCTAAAAACTATAGAAAAATTAGCCAGGTGTGGTGTGTGCCTGTAGTCCCAGCTACTCAGGAGGCTGAGGCAGGAGGATCACTTGAGCCCAGGAGTTCTGGGCTATAATGCACTATGCCCATCAGATGTCCACACTAAGTTTGGCATCAATATGGTGAACATTTGGGTAGTACAGGGGACTACCAGGTTACCCAAGGAGGGGTGAGCCAGCCCAGGACGGAAAGGCAATAGGTCAAAACTCTCATGCTGATCAGCAGTGGAACTGTATCTGTAAATAGCCACTGTACTCCAGACTGGGCAACATAGCAAGATCACACTTCTAAAAAACAGAGAGCTGCTTCTAAAAAAAAAAAAAAAACCAAACCTAATCCCCAATATGAGAGCATTTGAGGTGGGGCCTGGGGGGTGATTAGGTCATGAGGGTGGAGCCCCCATGAATGGGACTAGTGTCCTTATAAAAGTGACTCCAGAGAGGTCCCTCCCCTCTTTCACCATGGGAGGACATGGGCGAGAAGACAGCTGTCTATGAGTCAGGAATCGGACCCTTCACCACACAGCAAGCCTGCCAGCGCCTTGATCTTGGGCTTCCCAGCCTCCAGACTGCGAGAAATAAATTTCTACTGTTTATAGGCTACCCAGTGTATGGTACTTTGTTATAACAGCCTGAATGGACTAAGACAACTAGCAACTAGCGGGTAGAAGCTAGGGATGTTGCTAAACATCCTACAATGCACAGAACAGCCCCCTACCACAAAGAATTACCCAGCCCAGAAAGTCAATAGCGCCAAGACTGAGAAACACCAGCCTAGGGCTGCAAAGCCTTCCTTGCAAATACGTACTGACCCCTCAAGGGTAAAAAGTCCTCTCCAAGGGACACAGGAGAGAAGGAGGAGAAGGGTCATTCTTGGTCCCCCAGGACCTCCAATCCAGAGAGAGCACATCCAGAGAAGGCATTTTAGGCAGAAGCTTCCAGTCATCCCTCACAGCACACCGTGCAGGGAGCAGAGTTGGGAGAGAGTGGAATCCTTACCCGTGAACTCAGAGTACACTTGGGAGAGCGGCACGGGCTCTGCGGTGGGTATCTCTGCCCCCTCGCTGCCTACCAAATCCCACCTGCTTCTCCAGAGAGGCGGGGAGCCACGGATGGCAGATCTGAGGCCTCAGCCCTCGTGGTGGACAGAGACAGGCAGGCTTGTGTGAGAGCCCATTCCCGCCTTCACACCTTCAGGGCTGGGCTGGGCTGGGCTGGCTCTCAGGACTCCCAAGGCCCGGGGACAGGGCAGCAAAACATGCTCCCCTCGCCCCCAGCAGCTGCCAGCCTGCTCAGCCCTGCGTCAGGAACTGCAGGTCAATAAGCCCCCAGAGGGCCAAGACCCCGCCGCGTCGGGCCAGAAACGCTGCTCCAACCACAGCCCCTGGCTTCTCCCTCCCTCGGTGCGTGTGTGAGAGAGGAGAGAGTCTGCCGCCCCCTCCAGACTGGGCACTCCCAGGGCACTTGGGTCCTCTGGGCAGGGCACCCACAGCAGATGTTCGATGTGTGTTTGTTGAAAAAGGAGCCAGTGGCAGTTTGTAAACCAAGAAAAGACATGGTCCTGCGGCAGTGAGTGCTTCCTGAGTAGCCCTGTTCAAGAAAGGGGTTGGGTGCCTGCGGGGGCCAGACAGGAATGTCAACGCAGGAAGGAAACCGGACAGGGAGTGGGCGCCCTGGTCAGGGCCTGGGTGCTCACACCCAGCGACTGCCCACTCGGGTCCCCTGCTGGGCTGGTGACAGGGCGCCATCTGCTGGCAAGCGCAGGAGGAAAGCACTGGGCGAGCGCCGGAGAGCCTGGGAGGGAGGGAGGAACGGGAGGCGCACCCCTCCTCCTCCTGGTCCGGATGGTTTCACAGCTCCCAGCCTAGCTGTCCAGGTCCCTCCCTGGAACACATCATATCCGTATCCACATACGTGCATATTCTCACTCACACACACATCCAGAGGCCTGCGGGCCACGCCCCTGCCCAGCCCCGCAGAAGCCGCCAGGAGAAGGAAGTTA
The DNA here is from genome assembly GCA_963575035.1 of Avahi laniger. NCBI lineage: Eukaryota > Metazoa > Chordata > Mammalia > Primates > Indriidae > Avahi > Avahi laniger. The sequence continues at coordinate 9,518 of CAUYSK010112576.1, forward strand.
CGAGTTGTAAATAGTAAGCCAGTGATTCTCAAAATTCTAGGCAGGGAAGAATCATACCAAGTTCATGTCAAAATGCAGATCCTACTTTTAAAGCTCTAGACTGGGGCCCACCAGTCTGTATGTTTAACCCATTCACAGATGATCCTGATAGGAGGAAATCTTGTGACCTTGTGTTTGGCAAAGATTTCTCATATACGACACCAGAAGTATCATCTATAAAAGAAAAAAATGATAAACTGGACGTCATCAAAATTAAAAATATGAGCCAGGTGTGGTAGCATGTGCTCGTCGTTCCAGCTACTTGGGAGGCTGAGGTGGGAGATGGCCTACGCCCAGGAGTTTGAGGCTGCAGTGAGTTGCGATGACATTATTGCACTCCAGCCTGGGCAACACAGTGAGACCTTGTCTCTAAAAAATAAAAAATAAATAAAAATTAAAAATATCTGCTCCTCAAAAGACACTGTTAAGGGAATAAAAGACAAGGCACAGGCTGGAAAACATACTAGCAAAACACATATCTGATAAAGATTTGCATCCAGAATATATAAATAGCTTTTAAAACTTAAGAAAAAAATGAAGCCAGGCATGGTGGCATAAGCCTATGGTCCCAGGTACTCGGGAGGCTGAGGTAGGAGGATCGTTTGAGCCCAACAGTTTGAGGCTATAGTGTGCTATGATCACATCTTTGAATAGCCACTGCACACTAGCCTGGGCAACACAGTGAGACTCCATCTCAAAAAAAAAACAAACAAAAGGAAGAATTAAAATTCAAGTTTTTTAATGGGCGAAAAATTTGAGTAGACATTTCATCAAAGACGGACGGCCAAGAAGCACATGAAAAGATGTTCGACATCATTTGTTGTCAGAGAATTGTGCAATAAAACCGCAATGAGAGACTATTATACCCTATAAGAATGTATGAAATTAAAAACCATACTGAGTGTTGAAGAGGATGTGAAGGAATCAGAACTCTCAATCACTTTGGAAAAGAGTGTGGCAGTTTCTTATACAGTCAAACATACACTTGATATATACAGTGGCCCTGTGTGTCTGCCAGTTCCACGTCCAAGGATTCAACCAACCACGGATCAAAACATATTCAAAAATAAATAAATAAATAATACGAATTAAACAATACAGTGTAACAACCATTTACGTAGCATTTACATTATATTAGATACAATAATCTAGAGATGATTTAAAGTATATGGGTGGATGTACACAGGTTATATGCAAAAAGTATACCATTTTATATATGGGACTTGAGCATCTTAGAATTTTGGTATCCAAGAGGGTCCTGGAACCAATCCCCCACAGATATGGAAGGAAGACAGTACAATCCAGCAATCCCATATATATGTATTTAACCAAAAGAAATGAACACTTGGCTTCACACAAAAATGTAAATGTTTCCAGGCTTTGTTTGTAGTGTTAAAAAACTGGAAATGGCCAGGCATGGTAGCTCACGCCTGTAATCCTAGCACTCTGGGAGGCCGAGGAGGGAGGATCACTTGAGGTCAGGAGTTCAAGACCAGCCTGAGCAAGAGCGAGACCCCATCTCTACGAAAAAATAGAAAAATCAGCCAGGCCTCCTGGTAGTGCCTGTTATCCCAGCTACTGGGGAGGCTGAAGTTAAAGGATTGCTTGAGCCCAGGAGCTGGAGGTTACAGTGAGCTGCTATGACACCACTGCCCTCTAGCTGTGGTGACAGAGCTAGACTCTGTCTCAACAACAACAAAAAAACCTGGAAACAATCCAAATGTCCTTCAACAGATGGATGGATAAACAGATCGTGGTGTATCATACAATGTAATACTATTCCGCAATGAAAGGAACAAACTACTGATTCACACAAAACATGGATGAATCCCAAACATGTGACGCTAAAGTAAGTAAAAGAAGCCAGGCTCAAAAGGTTATGTTCTGTATGATTCCGTCTGCATGATATTCCAGAAAAGGCAAACCATAAGGATAGAAAATAGACCAGTGACTCCCAGGTCCTGGGGCCTGGGGAGGGCTCGGCTGCCAAGGAGCACGAAGGACCTTTTGCAGGTGACACAAAGCTTCTAAATCTTGTTATGGTGATAGTTAAATGATTACATGTGTTTGTCAAAATTCATAGAATCATATACTAAAGAGGGCAAATTTTATTTATATATATAATAACTTGATAAAACAAACAAGTTCAAGTCCCGGCAGAAGCATCTGGGAGGCTTACTAACATGCAACCACCAGGCCCCACCCTCAGGGGTTCTGCTTTAAAGCTCTGGAATAGAGCCCATGAATCTGCATTTCTAACCATCCCCCTACAATCCTGATGCCAGTTACCCAAGACCCAGCCTTTAGAACACCTGCAGGAGTGGAGGAACTGACTGAGTGACATTGCTCCTTAGAAACAGCCCATGGGTGCTGTCCCTATCCTCTCGTTACCACTGGAGACACCCTAACGATGGTGGAAATATTAGGTACAATGGTAGATGTTCACCTGCGGTTATTTTCCTCCTTTTCGAGGAACACGGTGGGCCCACTGTGGTTCTGAGCAGACCTGGGAGGAGAGGCAGGTGGGTGAGCAGAAGGAGGGAACTTCAGGTCCCTCAGGTCTCTCCGCTCCCCTTTTCATCCCCTCCCCCTGCCCCTAAATGAGGGCAGCAGGGTGCATGGGAAAGGCAGGGCTGTGCACCCCGCAGACCTGGGACAGCTCTGGCTCCACCTCTGAGCAGCCGTGTTAGCAGCAAGTACTCGTCCACTCAGTCAGAAACTACTGCAAAAGCAACACAACAGAGGAGGTAAGTTGAATATCCTTATGCAACAAGGCACTTAGAAACACTGGATAAAAAAAATGTTTCATAACTTTGTTTCTTCATCTGTAAAATGAGGATATTAATATCACCTTTGTCAGAGAGTTGTCATGAAGATTAAGCAAGTCAAAACCAGTAAAGTGTTTACAACGATGTCTGGTATAACAATAAGAGCAAGCTCCAGGGATCAAAATTAGAGAAAAGGTCACACCTGTAATCCTGACACTTTGGGAGGCTGAGGTGGGAGGATCTCTCGAGCCCAGGGGTTTGAGGTTGCAGTGAGCTGTGATCCTGCCACTGCACTCCAGCCTGGGTCACAACCAGACCTTGCCTCCAAAAAAAAAAGATACTGAGGCTTTACTGCCCTGGTGTGACGCTCTGGGGAACCAAGGGGCTCAGGTTTAAAGGCCTAGAATGGATCAGAAATGCAGTGTTGGGCCTACCCGAGGTGGGAAGTTGAAGCTAAGACCCCTGCAGAAAGCTGGGATTTGGAAGGAAGGGGCGAAGGGGTAAACTGGAGAAAAAAATCCACTTTTTGATAATTAAAAAGCTATTTTGTCTTTGGGCACTGAATTTCAAAAACAAAAACAAAAACAAAAATTTCCCCTAAGATTTTTTTTTTTTTTTTTTTTTGAGACAGAGTCTCACTCTTTTGCCCGGGCGAGAGTGAGTGTCGTGGCATCAGCCTAGCTCACAGCAACCTCAAACTCCTGGGCTCAAGCAATCCTCTTGCCTCAGTCTCCTGAGCAGCTGGGACTACAGGCATGCGCCACCATGCCCGGCTAATTTTTTCTATATATTTTTAGCTGTCCAATTAATTTCTTTTTATTTTTGGTAGAGACGGGGTCTCGCTCTTGCTCAGGCTGGTTTCGAACTCCTGAGCTCAAACAATCCGCCCGCCTCGGCCTCCCAGAGAGCTAGGATTACAGGCGTGAGCCACCGCACCCGGCCCTTCCCCTAAGATTTTGAAATCACAGGCCTGTCCTTCCTTAGGGTTTGAATATTCACTTCCCTTAAGGTCCAGAAACACTTAGGGCTGAGAAATTAACAGAAGACATGTTTCTAGGCTGGTCACACTCGGGGCATTTGGCAGAAGCAAAGACGACCCCTCCGGAGGACACACGGAGGGTACTCCACCAGACATCAATCAGCGCAGCGTCCAAAGTGACATGAAATCTACTCTGAAAAACCCGCTGAGAGCAAGAGGCAATGGGAACAGCAGACTCGGACCCCTAAGAACATCGTCTCATAGAAGAAGCAGTAAACATTAAAAAACAAGTATAGTCAAATGACTAAAGAAATAAAAAATAGAGTTGAAAAAGTAAGAAAGAAATAAGATATCATTCCCTTGAATCAGAATTTTTTTTAGTAAGAAGAAAAAGATTTACTGGATCTGAAGAGAAATCAGAGTATATTAAATCAGATTTTTTAAAGGACCAAATAGAACTTTTGAAATAAAAATATCTTAAAAATTGAAACTCAGTGGATGATTCAACAGATTAAACACAAAGAAGCAAATTAAAATGGAAGGTAGATCTGAGGAGAGCGAAGGAAGGCCCAGGAAGAAGTCTGGGCATAAGAGACGCAGGAGGGACAGAGCAATGTGCCATGGGCTAATGGCTTGGAATTTTCTAGAAATGCACCCAGACAGGAATCCTCAGAGTCAAGAAGTACAAAAGGCTTCAGAGAGGAATAAAAGATCAAGATATCGAAGGTGAACATGCCCAGCCCAGCAGCCCAACACGCAGCAGGCCCCAGATAAAGGCTGGTTCCTCCCTTCCCAGCCCTTGTCGGTCTCCCCTTTTGCCACCTGGGCAGCGCCTCTGTCCCAGCCTGGCATGTCTGCTCTTCCTGCCTGCTCCCAGGCCTCTCCAAATCCCTCTCCTTTGCAGTAATGATCATTCTTTAAAGTCATCCCCAAAACACACAGCAGACCTAGGAGCCTCGGCTCTGGAGGGGAGTGAGGTACAGGGCAGCCTGGCCCGACAGAACACTGGCTGGAGGGAAGGTGAGGACAGGCTGGGCCCCTCAGGAGCACAGGACCGAGGGAAGCCCAGGGAGGAAAGCTTGGTTCAGGGGAGGGAGGCTGAGTCCCGTGCAGGGATCTCAACTCCGCAGGCTGGTGAGAAGAGTCTAACGAAGGTGCCCAGGAGGGGTGAGGGGCTGCCAGGAAAGCGGCTTCAACTCAAGCTGAGGGCCTACCGGGGCCAGATGGAAAGAAGCCCACTTCTGGGGGATGCAGAAGCCTGCAGGGGGGTGAGAAGGGCTGGGACCCAAGCTCAGGTTACAGCAAGAGTAGTGAGCCTGGCTCCAGCACCACCGGAGGTGCCCGGGGACTGCTAGAGGAGTGTGAGCGGTGCTTAGCAGAGTTACCCACCTGAGTAAGGTGAGAGCAAGCCTGTAACTGAGCTCTTCCAGCCCAGTCTCTACAGGGGATCTCCCACCCGGCAGCAACACACCTGTGGCTTGCAGTGGCCACCCTGCCAGGCGTGCACACTGGCGGGCAGGGGGGGAGCCCAGCACAAAGGGAGGAGCCAGGGAAGCCCACATCTCAGCTAGGGTCATGGGCTTCCAGAAGGAGCTAATCCTGAACTCTTGACGGTTGTTGGGACATGTGTTTTATTTCCACCTTCTAGAGCAGCAGGTTGTCCTTTATCTAAAATCTATTCTCTAATTTTAAGTGTGATACGTTCGTTGCACAACATTAGAAAGTGCAGAATAGTACTTTCTAACTCCCATTTCTATCTTGTTTTATTTCCATTTTCTTTTCTATATATACACATGCATTTAACATAATTGGTATTTTACTGTATATACAGCTTAGAATCCTTGGTTTTTTCCAATTCATGTTATACAAGACAATATGCCTGTCTTTATTCAGGCATAAAACAAAATGTCATGTACCATTGTTAATGGCTACATAAATGGCATTGTACAGCTGTAACAAAATTTATTTAAGCAATTTTCTGATGCTAGATGTGATGCGTAGGCTGCATCAGATTGTTTGCTATTTTACACAAGAACCATGTAGAGTTACTTCACCTATCTTTCAAGACCCAGTTCAATTCCCACCTCCTCCGGAAAGCCTTCCTGGACTACTTCAGCACGCAGCAACATCTCCCACCTCTGAATGATGACAACCTGTGGTCCGTACAACACAGCTTAGCACGGATCCTGCACTGTCTCATAGGTGGTAGGCTGGTTTCAGGTCCAGGACTCTACAGCACACATGCCCAGGAGACTCCAAGGCACTTTGTACACAGCAGGTGCTCAATACATGCTAACTGCTTGGACTCCAGCCCCCTTAGATTATATGAGCCTGGTGAGCTCCACTTTCCAAGGGTCAGGACTGAAGGTGCCCTCGGTGGCCTGGTTTGATATTTTACTTCTTCTCTGGCCACTGCAGAGACACAAAGGCTGGCTATGGCTCAACCCTAACCTTAAGACCCAGTCTCTTCACATGAAAGTCTTGGGCTCAGGCAAGATTGCCAGGGCTAAAGACCCTCCCAAGTTAACTAGAGCTTTGCTGTGCTCATAACTTGGTGATCACCAAGATCTGTCCCCACCCCAAGGCTGCACAGTAGGGAGAGGGCTCAGGCTCTGGTGCCCGACAGTCAGGGCTCCGATCCCAGACATGGTGCTAGTCAATCTGCTCTGAACTGTCGGTTTGCTCTGAGCTCCCTGCTCAAAGGCAATGAGAAACAGGCAGAGCAGAGACCTGGCTGGCTGACACCTGGAGGAGGTGCATGTGCACAGGGGAAGACTTAGGCCCTACCACCAGCTTTCAGGGATGAGTAAAAATTAAAAATTAAAAATAATGTAACGACAATAGTAAAAATTAAAAAAATTATTTTGCTCCCCCCATGCTAAGCACCTTGCAGACATGATAATTATTCCTAACCACTCTGGTGAGGTAGACACAGTTTACCATCCCATTTTACGCCTGAAGGAAGGGGGGCTCAGAGAGGGTAAGCCATCTGCTAAGGTACCAGGTGAGTAGGTGGCAGAGTGGGGACTCAAATCCAGGTCGATGTGACCCAAAGCCTGGCTCTCACCTATACAGTCTTATTAGTAACTGTGGCAGGATTCTAGAATCCCCTCACTGAGGCCCACAGCTTAGGGCTCCCCCCGAGACTTGCTTCCAACACCAACAACAATCTTCAATCTTCAGCGAGCTTGCTGACAGAGGAGGTGCCTCTATCACCTTAGCAAACACCTCCACTCACTTCCAAAGTGCCTGACACTGCACTAGGCTGAGGGGGCGGGCACAAATGACCACAGGGTCCCTGCCCTCAAGGCATGCTGAATGAGAGCCTCAGAGGAGGAAGGGAACAAGGGGTGGAGGGGGCTGGGCTGAGGGCTTCCTGGAAGAGGCAGTGACCAAGCACATCCTGAAGGCTGGGTGTCCCTCCACTTCCTGGACCACCACTCCCTGCCGCAGAAGCCTGCATTCCCGACACACCTGATGAGTAGCTGCTCGCAGAAATGCTCTACTCGTCCAGTCCCTGGGTCTTAGCTAGGCAGCAACCACCATGGAAATAGATGTTCCTTTGTGAGACAGACATAGACACACACCCCAACCTGCCTGTGAAATCCCTCTTGTGTACCGAAGGCCTAACCCGATGCCACCTGTCCATCTGCATGATCATCCCCCAGGCAGGACTGTGCTCCAGGCCTCCCAGTTCCCACAACACGCCTGGGGCTCTACAGCGATGTCACATGCTAGTGAGCGAAACATAAATGCGTGCATACGCGCACCAGCACACTAGCATGTGCACACACAGGCACACACGCAGGTCACTGCACCGTACCCCCTGCTGTCCCTTGCAGAGGGCAGATGATCAGTAAATACCTGCTGAATTCAATTCAATGGGCTGACTTGCTTAAATGCCTGGAGTCTCGGGGTGACCGATGGGATAAAATGCTATGACCAATTCAAAGCAAAAAACATAAAACACGATTCAAGTGAACCAATGGAGTGTAATGTAAAGGGGCCTCCTGACTGGGCAACCTCAGAAAATTCCACTTTGCCGTCTTGCCCATCCACCCCCTCCTCATCTGCAGACTGAGGCCCGTGGTACCCAGCAGGCATCACTCACCCCAGGGGGCTGTGAGGACTCAACAAGGTCACACTCAGGAGGCCAGGGACTGGTACACGGGTGTCACTCCACACTTTCAGCTGGTCCAAAGGCACACGCACACTCAGTCACCGGCAGTCCAACGGCAAGCAGACAGGCTCAGTGATTTTCAAACCCCTTTGACCATGACCCATAGTAAGGAATATGCCTTACACTGAGACCCGGTACACACAAACTACACACCGCTGCAATGACAGTTCCATGCGTGACAAGGGTGCACATGAGACTGTTTCTTTCCTCTCTTCTCTCTCATTGCTAAGCTCACCTCACCACCACCTCCGGGGCAGCGGAGAGCCCTGCCCTCACTCACCCAGGGTGTCGGAGCCGTCCTCCACCGTCTCGTTGACCTTCCTCGCTACTCTGGCCACGGCCTCACCCATCTTCTTCAGCATGCAGACGCGGGTGTCCTGCTGCCAGCCCCCAGGCCGGTCTGCTGCTCACAAAGGGGCCTGTGCTGGGGAAGACGCAGGGCCATGAAGTGCCTGCCTGTCAGCGGGGTCCCCACCCCTGCATTCACCCCCAGCAACCTCCTCCCCCAGCCCCAGGTTGCCGGGAAGCCTGCACAGAGGGCCCCAGGTCACTCACCTCCTCCTGCGGAGCCCAGAGCCCAGGCCACATCCAGCTCGGCCTTTGGAGTGGCTGCTCTGCCTGTCAGAGAGTGGGGGCACCTGGGCCCTACCGGCGTTCTGGGAGGATCAACACGTATGACCTCACCAGACCCAGGGTCCAGGCCTGAACCAGCGGCCAGGCAGGCGTGAGGACTCAGGTGTGCGCTGGCCTGTGACTCACTCAACAGGCGGGGCACTGGGGAGGAGGCGGGGCACAGCCAACTGCAGGGGAAAGACACCTGTCCCTCCATCCCACAGCCTTTGAGCTGGCACCCTGTCCACACCCCTCAGGACAATTTTCCAGCTCCCCTGTTCACTCCACTCACACCTGCCAGGCAGGAAGCAGGGACACACAGGCAAATCAGAGCCCTGTGAGCCAGTCAGAGCTCACAGGCTGGGGGGTGGGTGGTCTCTACAAACACCCTTCCAGGTGCCAACATGGACGGGGATTGACAATTGGCCCGCAGACCTGATTACCAGCTGATGCTGAGTTTATCTGCAAGAAAAGGGAGGGCGAGGAATGGAAATGGGAGAAGGGAAATTGGATCACTAGGGGAGAAGAGGCTGAAACAAGGATGAGGAAGACAAAACGATAAGGTGTTAAGATATAAAGACACAGAAATGTCCCCAACTCCCTGTTTATTACGCAGAAGGAAACCAGGGCACCAAGAGAGGCTAAGTGACCTGGCCAAGGTAAAAATGAGTAAGTGGCAATAATCAGGTCGGCCCAGCTCCATATCCAGTGCTCACTTTTTGCAAAAGTCCCCCACATTGCCAATAGCTGCATTCATTCCACGGAGAGAGGAATGAACCTAAGGCCCGGGTCACACCCCTTTTTGCCTCAGACCCCAATCCCAGCTTCACAGACAGCTCGAGGAGCTCCAACGAACTTGCTCTGAGGGGCAAAGGCGAAAGAACGGAAAGGGCAGAGAGGAGGGCCACGGGCACAGTGCTCAGAGCTGGAACAGACACCAGGACAAAGTTCCCATGCGCTCAGCTAGACAAGCAGGCAGGTGAGGCCACGCCAGAGCTGGCCAAGCCCACCCATGTGCCTGGGGGAGTTGGTGTGAATATAGCGTACGTGTGTGTTTCACCAAGGAGGCTGACGCTGAAGGTTTGAGACACACGGTACAGTGGGGAAAGACTGTTTTGTGGAGACCGGCCTAATGCCCAACTCAACCATTTATTAGCTGAGAAGCCTTAGGAGAGTTTCTTAGCTGCTCTGAGCCTGTTTCTTCATCTGTGTAGATCTAGTAATACCAACCTTGCTGGGTTAATATGGGGATTGAATAAAATATATATATCTATCTAGCTTGGAGTCTAGGACATTTAAATACTCAATAAATGGCAGTTGAGAAAAGAAAGCAGTATATGTGAAGCTATAAAACCAGCATCTAATCCCAGTGTGACTCTGAACAAAAAACTCAGTGGAACTCAGTTTCGAGGAATGAGTACAATTTCCATCTCTCCACCTCCAGGAAGTCATCCCTGATTGCCTCAGTGTTTTCTCTCCTCCCTTTGAGTTTCAGTAGCACTTAATAATGGCTTAGCACACATCACTTGGGTTATTTATAAGCCACACACACACTTGTCTCCTCTGTTGCCCTATGGGGCAGCTTGGGGCAGAGAGCAGATCTATACTGTGCTTCTCACCTGCACTGTCCATCAGACACTGAACATAGATGCTTAATTAGTATACCCCAATAGTGATGATGAGGATTAATGGACATCATTTGGGTTGCAAATCTGAATACAGGTCAGATAGCTCTTATGGCAAATCTAAGACACTGTCTAAATGGAAAAGGGTCATAAATTCAAATGCTTAAAGAGGCCAGGTGGGCAACCTGCAAAAGGTGGGCCAGTACAGGACAATAGGGAATAGAAAGGACTGTGGCAACTGGACCCAGCACCTTCACTGTGCTGCCTTTAAGACCATCCCTTAAGCCTGAATCACAGCCATGTTGCTAGAGTCTTGGTGTCTTATTCTAACCTCTTTAAGAATGGGAAAACTGAGGACCTAAGAGGGGAGGTGAACCAGCTAGATGAAAACAAAGAACCAGCTGGGCACAGTGGCTCAAGCCTGTAATCCTAGCACTCTGGGAGGCTGAGGCAGGCGGATCGCATAGGTCAGGAGTTTGAGACCAGCCTGAGCAAGAGTGAGACCCCATCTCTACTAAAAATAGAAAAAATTAGCCGGATATGGTAGTGAGCACCTGTAGTCCCAGCTACTCAGGAGGCTGAGGCAGGAGGATGGCTTGAGCCCAGGAGTTTAAGGTTGCTGTGAGCTAGGCTAACACCATGGAACACTACCCAGGGTGACTGAGTGAGACTGTGTCTAAAAAAAAAATAAAAATAAGAAGAAAGAAAGAAAGAAAACAAAGAACCTAGGTCTCTTAATTCCCAGACTGGCACCCTTTCCACCATATTATGCCTTCTTCTCCCCTCCCCGTCTCCAATATTCATCATCAACAGTCATAAACATTTATGGAGCATCTACTGGCATGAGCCATGAGAATGAAGAGGGAGGAAGGAAATACAGGAAATGGCTCTGACTTGTGATTCTGATGAGGAAGAGCTCTCTGAAGAACAGCACTGAGGCAATCCTGGCCTGACAGCACAGAGGGAAGGGAAGGGAAGGGAAGGGAAATTGCCACGCTGCCAGAGTCCGTGCTAACCTTGGTGGGATCCGCAGGCTTCTTTCGAACAGGCGCTATTCCTGCAATTCTACTAGCTGCCACCAGGTGGAGGGTGCCTCGGGCTATTGATGAAAACCAGGCAGATTAAAAATCTCACTACTGGTGGCAAACTCAAAACGCCCTGTCATGTGTGTCAGCATGGACACAGGAGCTGGAACAGGAACAACATGTAAAATCTGATGTCAGAGAAATTCACTAGGAAGAAGGACCCCTTATATTCCAGAAGATGCTCTGAGTACAGCAGAGATGTGCCTGGGGCACAATCCAAGCAGCCGTCAGCACCATTTGAGCAATCAGCGCAGAAGGCAGCCCTCCTGGAACCAGAACCCAACCACAGGGCCCCAGGATAGCCCCAAAGACTCGAGTTATGGGCTTCTCGAGGCATATGGTCAACCTCACGTGCAGGGATGATGGAAGCAGCGAGTTAGAGAGTGTCCCAAAGGGGAGAAACAGGCACCAATCAGCCCACCTGGGGGAGATCCGGGCTTGGGCGCCCAAGCCAGATGGTACTACTAACCCTGCCTGTCCCTGGCACTGGAAGGGGGCCTCAGAAAATGTAAAGGAAAGCACTCCAAATCCCAACGACCCTTCAGCACAGGATCTCAGCTCATACTCACACTATTGCTGTCTCTTAACATAGCCCTCTCCACACACCCCCAACTCCCTGTTCCTCAGAGTGAGCATCGTGGTCCCAGGAAATGTTTAAATCCAACAAACCTCTCCTGGGCACCTTCCATAAGGCCCACACCGGGGGAGTAAAGGTACAAAGATGGGGCATGGGCCAGAACAAGCTCCCACTAGCAACACCAAGCCCAGGGGGTCAGGTGAAGGCACATGGCAGGGGCAGGGGGAAGGAGCAGAGGTCTGAGCAGCAGGTGCACACAGGGATTTGGGAGCGAGGGAGACAGCGGTCAGTCTGCTCCCAGATTACTGGGGAGGGGGCTATAGGCCTCTTATAAACCTGTCCTCTGTTTCTCTGTAGGGAATTAAGAGAAGTTTTTTCAGGAAAGTAGCCTAATCCAACCAGAGTTTTGGGAAGTTATCAGTGTTGGGAGCAGCCCCGTTTGTAAAATGGAGATACGACCTCTCTCACTGAGTTGTTGTGAGAAATATAATAACTGATATGTAACTTTTGAGAACAGACTTTGCAAACCATTAAGTGCTTCCCACACTAAGGCATTACCAATAGGTGATTAAACAGGTGCAGAGAGGAAGTTTGAATATAATAAATTGGTTGGAGCGCAAAAGTCCTGTTTTATGGGAGCTGGCACTACAGCCCTCCTGTCCCTATAACCTGGTTTCACTTGGATACAAGGCTGGAGGAGGGATGGTTTTTGCTTAAACCCTGACCATGGTCCCCTGACTCCCGCCCTTACCAGCAAGAATTCTACCTTATCTGCAGTCCCAAGATCTCTGCAAAGGAGCCACTGCGACACCCCGTCCGCACCAGCTGCTCCTATATTTAGTTACTGGTGTGGTCAGCTGGGAACTTTAGAGCCTGGCAGCCGCTCCGACGAGCAACCGGAGCCTCCTGAGCCATATGTGCGAGCTGCCCCCACCGCTGGCTGCAGCCGGCCTCTCCGCCGTGCCAAGCCGGGAGCGGTTGGGAGGTGAGGGACTGAGGGCTTGATGGGACCCAAGTAGACCCAAAGGCCCACTTGAGACCAGAACAGAGTTGACCCACTTTCCCATTCAAGGGGAAGAAGCGCGCTGGGGCGTGAGCGGGACCAGCTGGCGCCTCGTTTTTGCGCCATAGGGTTCTGGTAGCCCCGCGCGCTCCCTTATGAGTATCTAGGCATCCTCGGACTGCACCTCTCAGGACTTTGCGCCGTGGCCAGCCAGGGTCCCCGTGCCCCACGCGCCTGGCCCCGCCTCACCGCCCGGTGCCTACAGCCAATGGCACCGGCAGGCGGGGAACGGGGAGAATAAAGCAGGTTTAGGAGGGGAACGCTGGTGATCGCAGAGGGCCGGGGGCTCCGCGCTGCCCGGAGGCTGAGAGCACGCTCTGGGGCAGGCGTCTGCAGCTCCCCAGAGCGGGAAGAAAACCACGAAAGTGTCGCTTCAGGGACGAAATGCACAGCAGCCTTTCCCAGCAAGGGCGCCTCCCCTGGGAATGGAGGCCCGCCAGGGAGCGCTTCCCTGGGCTCCTATTCCTTGGCACCGCTGCGCCCACTCCCCCGAGCCATCGGAGTCCAGCAGCGGTGTGCCAGCGAGAGCCGGCGCGTGCCGGGCCCCTTGGCACTGCAGGAGCCGCGGCTGGTGCACCGCTGCCCTTTTCCACCGGGTGACCTGGGGGAGGGGACGGTACGCTGCAAAAACCAGAGCACTTCTCTCCCTCTCTCCCCCAGCCCCTGCAACGCTTAGCCTCAGATCACGTTTACTTTGCGGGGCACCAAGCGTGTGGTCCCGTTCCGGGCCGCTTTCGGCTCCACTTACGGCGACAATGCCTCCTAGCGCCCTGCGCAGCGCAGTCACACTCCCTCGGCCGCCGGCGGCGCCCCATGCGAGTTCCGCGCCGGCGGGGCGGGGCGCGCGGGGCTGCGGGCTGAGCGCGCACGGCCGCTCGGCCAATCGCCGCGTCAGGACGGGCGCCGGGGCGGGAACAGGCCCAGGGCTCTGGCCGCGCGCAACCAATCAGCGCGTTTCCCCGCCCTCCGCGGCCCGCAGCGGCGCGCGCCTAAAGGAGGCCCGCGCGCTCCCGTCCGCAGGGAGGATCCGCTTTGTGTGCGGCTTCTGAAGCGAGGATGCTGGGGAGAGCCGAGGTGTAGACCGGAACGGGCAACACATGCCAGGATCAATGGCACTGAGGCTCCAGATCTGGGTGTCTCGAGGAAATAGAGTCGAGCTAGCCGGATCAGGAGTCATTTGAAAAACGCGAAGATGGAGCATAGGGAACTTTTCATGTGATGTCCCGGTGCCCATTCAGGTTTTTAGAGACAATAATTCTGGCTACACTAAGTGACCGCACCCCTATAAAGCCTAGTGTTCTTATCTATAAAATAGGAACTAAAATATATAAATGCCTACTTCACAGGCCATTGTGGGGATTAGTGCATGGAATGTCTAATGCAGTGCCCACGCCCAGACGTGACAGCCGCTCAGGGGAAGGGAGCCGCTGCACAGGCCCTGCTTTATGGAGAGCTCACCGCAGGCCCTTTGCAGGACATAGGGAAGACAAAAGAGATGAGGCCCCTGCCTGAACCAGATGATGACCGTGTCAAATGCTCTAATGAAAAGAAATACGTACCAAGTATGGAGGGGGGCAAGTCCTGAAGAAAGAACATTTAATTCTGCCGCTAGGGGTGGCAGACAAGGGAAAACACATTCCCTTGGGCCTTGACGGATATTAAGGGTTGAACTCTGTCTCCTCCCCACCCCACCACCACCACCACCACCAAAAAAGATAAGATCTTAACCCCCAGGACTTCAGAATGTGACCTTATTTGGAAATAGAGTCACTGCAGATATAATTAGTTAAGATAAGGTTACACTGGGGTAGGGTGCGCCCCTAATCCGATGTGCCCGGTGCTCTTATGCAAGAAGAGGTACACAGAGAGTCACGCAGGGAGAACACCATGTGATGACGGAAGTAGAGACTGGAGTGATGCATCTGCAAGCCAAGGAATGCGGAGGAGTGTTGGCAAGGATCAGAAGTGAGGCATAGGCAAGAAATAAATTCTCCCTCGGATCTTCCAAAAAGGAACCAGCACTACAGATAGTTTGATTTGGACTTATAGCTTCCAGGACTGTGAGTGAATAAATTTCTATTGTTGTGGCAACTTGTTACAACTGCTCTAGAAACAAATACGATAGGTTAGTAGATTAAAAGAAAGAGGATGGTAAATATCTCCAAAGTCAGTCTTTCAAAACTGAATGCTTAGTATATGCAAGGCCCCATGTCTCAGGGAGACAGATGAATCAGACACAGACTGTGCCCTCAAGGGGTTACCGGTTGAGTGGATGCCTGAGGAGGCATGTTTTCTGACTTTTTACCACTGAATTCCTGCCAGATATATACCAAGTACCAGATACAAATAACAAACGGATGGAGTCCCATTCTGCCCAAGCCAAGATGCTTGTTACTCTGGACAAAGCAGACACAGCTACTTCTGTTTTACTAAAGACCAGCCTGACATTTCTGGCCAACGTTTCCACATGGATGTCTTCTCTCGCCTGCTAGGCCACATGCAGACCTGAGACAGCTAGTACAGTGTTTCTGTGCACATAGTAAGGGTTCAGTAAATACTGCTGACAATGGCCCCAGCCAGGAGTTCCCCACATTCATGCTTTACTTTAGTCAGTCCCCTGCCCCAGGAAGTGTATCCTGGACCCTCCAACCCCACAGAGACAAGATTCCTCCCCGGCTCAAACGCTACCTCTTCTGTTCTTATCGTGTTTGCTTCTCCATAGTACTTACTACATTATACCCATTATTATACCATCTCTGCACAAGACTCTGCCTGATTTCAAATACCAGAGCTTGGCACATGCTAAGTGTTTGTATCAGTCAGTGTTTGCTGCATAACAAAATACCCTGCAACTTAGATGTTGCTTAAAATGACAGCTAATTTACTTTATGATATCATGGGTCAGATTTTAGGCTGGGTTTGGCTGGGCAGTTCTTCTGGTCTCAGCTGGACTCCCTCACGCATCTGGGGTCAGTTGCCGGGCAATCAGAGGCCTCTGCTTCTGGGGGGTGGCTAGCTGTTAGCTGAGACAAAGGGGCCACATGTCTCATCTACCAGCAGGCTAGCTCAAGTTTGTTCATACAGAGCTGCAGGGGTCCAAGAGCAAGAGTGGAATTGTGCAAGGTCTCTAAAGGTCTAGGCTCAAAATTGGCACTGCTTCATTTCCACAGTTGTCTTGACAAAACAAAATTGCAAAGCCAACCCAGATCCAAGGTTGAAGAAGAAATAGACTCCACCTCCTGATAGGAGAAGCAGCAAAGTCACATCACAAAGAACATGGGTCCAGGATAAGAGGAGAATTGGGACTAATTTTGCAATCTACCACATGCCCAGTAAATATTCCCACAATACTTAGCACATAGTGGGTGCTCAGTAAATAATATTTATCAACAGTGCTAAGATTTTCAATCACTATGTTTACTGACTCCATTCAATGCAGTCAGTTGGCAAATTTTTATCCCTCACTACTAGGGTCTAGAAGCCTCAAGACAGTCATTGCTACCTTCAGCTTCAGAATAGCAAGTGAGGGGATAAGGAAGGTAGGATCATGCAAGAGAAGCCCTGGTGAGGCTTCTCAGTGAAGCAGCTCAACTGTCTCCAAACAAACAGGCTCCTTTGCAGATATCAGAGCATTTTCAGAGGCTTTGGCCCCTGAGGGACCAGCTCCAAGCCTGGCCACCTGAGTTAGAAGCCATACATCCTTCACCTATGAATAGAGAAAGACTCAGATGTTTGCTAGGGCTTGGACACAGCCTGTGCTCATGCTTGAAAGCCTTGCAAGCCACCTGCAGAAAGGAAAACTCTTGTGCTATGACAGATTGTTATATGGCTATTCCCTGGTGGGTCTGCCCTTCACTGGGCAGTATAAATTCTCAGGGCACTTGCGGAAGGGACACTTTCCTGTAGACAGAGCCAGCGTCTCATCTCCTATGACCAAAGACCCTGATGGGGACCACTTCCAATCAAAGAATTTCTAGATGCAATCTCAAGGCCTGTTATGGGTTGATCTGTGTCTCCTCCCCACCTACCACTATACCCACACACACACACAGAAATATGTTTGTAGTCCCAAACTCTAGTACCGCAGAATGTGACCTCAATTGGAAATAGGGTCTTTACAGAGGTAATCAAGTTAAAATTGAGGTCATTAGGATAGACCCTAATCCAATATGGTTGGTGTCCTTATCAAAGGAGGAAATTTGTTCACATACAGCCATGCATAGAGGGAAGACAACACGAAGAGAGACAGGGAGAAGATGGCCACCTATAAGCTAAATGGAAAGGCCTGGAACACATCCTTTCCTCACAGCTCTCAGAAGGAACCAACCCTACCAATACCTTGATTTCAGATTTCTAGCCTCTAGAGATAATGGATTTCTATTGGTAAGCCACCCCACTTGTGATACTTTGTTACAATAAGCCTAATATTATACAAGGTCTTAATACAATATAAAACCTTAAATCTCTCCTTTTCCATTCTATTCTTCTTATATTAGCCCTAATCTCACACCTCTTAAGGGAGAAGTACGTTTGGATGGAAGCAAAATGTGAAGTCCCATCAACAAGTGTGAGTCAGATACCCTCTCCCCCCTGCCCCTGCATCATCCTGTACCTTCCTGTGCCTTCCATCTAGAGCTGTACCCCTGCCTGGAGCTGAGTTACCAACAGCCAGGAACTCGAGGTCACTGCAAGTCACTGTCATCCTAAGGCAGAAAAGCAATTCACCCAGTCCCTCTTCCAGAAGGTTCAGCCTGGTGAGATAATCCCTGCCAGGTACTTCGGACTTTGCAAAAATGAGCAAGTAGCAGTCAGTACCCTCAAGGCACATGCGCTCTACTATGGGAAATAAGATTGATACAAAAAATGACTCTCAAAAAGCATTTCTCAGGCTTCAGCCATTGCCATATCACCTTCCTGATTTTTGCGATATCCGAGCCCCACCCAGTGGTGAGCTGGAGTCACTTGCACAGACTCGGAGAGCTTGCTCATTCTGCACGTCTTTTCTCAATTCTGGGTTCAGTGCGATCACCTTGATTACTTGAAATAGGCATGGTGGGAGAATTTCCATCACAGAAATCAGCACACACTACAGATCGGAACCTTATTTTTTTCTCTGCAAGATGGTTTACCAGCACACTATACCATTATTTACTTATCTTTTTCTTTAAATTGACTCACTTTTTAACCTAAAAATGTTATTTTAAAAAGAAGCTTTATATAATTCCACAAATGGAAACTAGTATCACTTGCCATAGATAAAAAGTAACCTTAGGCCGGGCGCGGTGGCTCACGCCTGTAATCCTAGCACACTGGGAGGCCGAGGCGGGTGGATCATTTGAGCTCAGGAGTTCGAGACCAGCCTGAGCAAGAGCGAGACTCCGTCTCTACCAAAAATAGAAAGAAATTAATTGGACAGCTAAAAATATATAGAAAAAATTAGCCGGGCATGGTGGCACATGGCCTGTAGTCCCAACTACTTGGGAGGCTGAGGCAGTAGGATTGCTTGATCCCAGGAGTCTGAGGTTGCTGTGAGCTAGGCTGACGCCATGGCACTCACTCTAGCCAGGGCAACAAAGTGAGACTCTGTCTCAAAAAAAAAAAAAAAAAGAACTATTAAATACCAAGCATTGGGTTAGAACTTTCCACATAAATTGGCGATTATGAATCACCAGTTTTGGAAAACAACCTGCCAGTGCTAGAGTACATAGCTCTACAAAGCTATGTCCAAATAGCTCCAGTGATAGGACAGACAACCTCCCCAAAAAACAACAAAAAAAAGAGATCATGCATGCATTTCTCCATAATCAACCAAAACCTGTTTTTTAAAAATGTCTGTCCTGAGCACCACATGTACTCACCATCAAATTGGTATTAACTGATCAACACATAAGTGCACACATAAGAATAACAT
>CAUYSK010112577.1:0-27173 GCA_963575035.1 Avahi laniger
AGGAAGGAAGGAAGGATGGACTAATAGCAAAAGGAAAGCTACTCTTCCAGCTCTTGCTTGTTACTGAGAAAGCCGCTGGCAGGCAAAAGGCAGAGGCAGAGACCCGACCCTTTCAGCCCACGCTCTGGTGTGCCATCCTCACACACACAGCTCTGGTTCCATTACCCTTTATCCAGCTCTGTGAGAGAAGGAAAATCAGTTCTTTATTTTATCCTTCCAGGAACGCACAGGGCACACAGAGAGGATGGGCCAGAGAAACACAGAGCTTTGGTGTCACAGAGCAAACATCTGTTTGCGGGAGGGCACCCTTTCCGTCAAATCCCCTGTGGTTAGCCAGAGGGTCGCGCTGATTCCGAATTACACTGCCAATGGCATCTGGAAGTCATTCGAAGTCTTTTAGATTGGATATCACTTTTTTCATTTAAACCTACTTTGTTTTCTTTTGTTCAGTCCACCATGATTTAATGTACTAACGGGTTTTTAGAAATTACGTCTGTAAAGAGAAGGCAGACATCATCAGAAAAAGTTTGCTCTGAAAGTTATCACGGTTACTTCGAAGCAGCCCTCTCTGGCTCTGGTAGTCACACAAGGACGCTCTGGCGTTGTTAGTGTTGCTTCTTTCTTTCTTCCTTTTTTTAATTCCAAAGAATCAAAAAATGAAGACATGCTTTTCCAATGACTTACTTTAAGACATGTCATTTCGAGTGAGTCTGTGATTTTACTGAAACCAAATTCTCTTGACTCACAGTGACCCAGAATCTAATTTTATACACAAGCCTATGAATTCTTAACTGTCCCTCTTCAGAGTCCTTCTGATAAGGCTTATTTTTGCTCTTTAAAGAAGCAGAATGAATCGTAAATAACTAAACTGGAGCATTTGGGTTCTTAATATTAAATATATAAATGCCACTAAATAAGAAGCTATTAGCAAAGAGAACCAGTTGAATAAATTATGGTCTACCCATACTACAAAGTGTTATGAAGCTTTTAAAAATAATGAATTAGATTTATGTGCATTAACCTAGAACAGGGTTTCTCAATCTCAGTTCTATGGACACTTTGCACCGGATAATTTCTGTGGTGGGGGCTTGTCCTGGGCATTGTAGGTACAGCATCCGCAGACTCCACCCACTAGATGCTGATAGTGACTTTCCTCTCTATCAGTCATGACAATGAAAAATGTCTCCAGACTTTGCCAAAATTACTCTCAGTTGAGAACCACTGACCTAGAGTGACATGCAATGTACAGTAAGTGAAAAAGAAAATTACAAAATAATTATAGAGTACAGGTTCCTTTGTTTTAAATTTAAAAAAAAAGTGTATCCAAACTGTTAATAATGGTTACAATATAAGGTATAAGGCTGTAGGGTGAGGAGGTGAGAGCCTTAACTTTTTCCATTTACCACGAATGCTGTTTTGACAAGCTGTGACAAAAATACAAACCAAAATAAATAAAATCTAAAACACCTCAGTCAGGAAAAACAAAAACAGAAGATAACACAAGCAATTAAAACAGTGTGTAGCTAACTGCTGGAGTTTCATATTAAATATATAAATTTCCCATTTCTTAAAAATTTCTAAATTATTAAATTACTGTGGAATCCTAAAGAAAAGTGTTACACTTCCCTGTCTCACTGGTAAGGTTCTCTTGTGTTGTTCCTAAAATATTACACTGTATTGGCAGGGGTCCTTTTGCAGACTTACGTGACAAAAGTGAATTTTATGTTAACAGTTTGTCCTGATTTTTTAATTGGCATTCTAGCACAACATTTACCTATTTCTCTTAAAAAATTAGAGCTGTCGGTCCACTCTTCCATGATCTCTTTAAGTTCAACCATTGCTCACATCACTTATACCTCCCAACTATTGGCAATGAAGCTATCCATCTTGTTCTTAATTTTCCTCTCCATATATGTCTTTCATAATGCTTTTTAAAAGTCTTTTCAATGTTACGTAAATCCAAATGTTTTAAAATATCTACAAGCAACTTTCAGAGTACGTTTAAATTCAGTATTTCAATTCTGACTATATAATAAATTAGTTAACGGGCATGGCCATGAAATGTGATAATCTGATTTGTACAGTTTTCTCATTAACAGAGGAGTTACTTTGTTCACTTTGCTCCAATGCCTGTGGAAATCGGCACACACAGATGCTTGACTGACTCAGCTCCCAGCTACAGCATTTTGGATGGCTCTCAGAGTCAAGTAGAAGGCCAAGAAGGCTTGATCAGCTCTTCCTAAATTCCACCTTGCAATTTATACC
This sequence comes from Avahi laniger, assembly GCA_963575035.1. Lineage (NCBI taxonomy): Eukaryota > Metazoa > Chordata > Mammalia > Primates > Indriidae > Avahi > Avahi laniger. Next base: position 2,266 of record CAUYSK010112577.1, read on the forward strand.
TTTATTATGGATCCGGTTGCTTGAGAGCATCTGTTGATTGTCCATTGTACTATTAATAAAAAGGAACCTTCACTATGTGTTTACTATACACCAGAATTTGTGCTCAGCTTAACATGCATTTTCTAATTTAATCCCCTAAATTGCTTTCTGAATTGGATACTATTACTGTATCCATTCTTAGACAGATGAGAAGGATTCTCTAGGCCACCAAGCTAGCTAGTGATTGCTCCATGGAAACCCCGTGCTACCTCAGTGGTGGAGGTGTGCGTTGGCAGAGAAAGATGCATCGGGCTCTGGGTTCTTCACCACCATCATGTCAATTTAATAAAATTGATTCCATTTGCATTTGTTTTATAACTTGAGAACCCCTCATAACATTGCACTACAAAAAATATGGTTCTTCTGCATGGGGGACAATATGAAAACCATATCTGAAGAATACCGGTGGTGGCCCAAGGCGTTGCCAAAACGTAAGTCATCCACGCATCCTTTAGATCCAAAAAGATGCTGGCCCCATCTTTCTTATCTCCCACAGGACAAGACACCAAGGACCTCTAGAATATTTTTAAGTAACCTCTGATTCACATAATCGATGCATCGAAATGTGCTAGCATTTACCAGGGTCCACAGTTATTTGATAATAACTCCCCAAGAGTGAGTATTGTAGCATAAGAGGATTAATGGTTAAACTGTCTCTTTAGAAATTTAAGCTCCTTTAGGGCCACCAATTATTAACAACTGCCTTGGGGAACAGCTCCAATCATTTTCCATGAAAAAGTAACCTTTAAAAGATGTTTCGTTTGATCTTAGGAATCCCATTTAGAAAGGGAAAGATGTCAGCCTAGTTTACAAGCACTAATTGAGCACCTACTACAGTTCAGGCCAGATTAGCCAATGCTCAGATCTTTGAAGGCTAGAAAATTACCTACTATGTGATTCTTCTAAACATCACTCTAAACAAAACTTAGAATGGACTAACAAATTTACTATAATAAAGTAAGGCCAGAATAATTTAGATATACATCTCCAAAACGCCTAACAATTTTTTCCAATAGTAACGATGCAATAAGTAAATGTATAACCATGAATATAGCTCAAAGAAATTTAATGTGTGTTTGTAAATATTATCTCTCATTTATTAAAATTAAATCTTGAAAGATTTTCCAATAGTCACTTAAATGCAAAGCAACTAGTTGCCACTAAGAGATTGCCGCTATCATACCCAGCAATAAGAGTTGAATGCTGGTAGCTTTTTTAACTCCTTTCACAATTATACTTTATATGCAGTGTTCACTTGCATCAGATTTCCTAAATTGTTCAGCATTTGGGAAAAACTCATCATTCTTCCTTATCTCACTCTGTTCTCTAATTGACGATACCGGACAAGAGTTTCTCAACTTCAGCAGTACTGGCATTTTGAGTTGGAAAATTCTTTGTTGGGGGAGGGACACCCTGAGCATTAGACTGTTCAGCAGCATCTCCAGCCTCCACCCACTAGGGGCCAGTAGCTGCCCCTCCCCCACCAGGCTGTGACAACCAAAACGTCCCCAGACATTGACAAATGTCAAAGTCTCCCACATTTGAAACTGCTGTATTAACAAATAGCATCTTCTTTGGGGGTAGTGGTGAATGTCCAAGGCCCATGTTCCGTCCATAAAAATAGAAAGCATGGCATAAACAAGATTCAGATTGTGATAAACAGCATGAGGAAAATCAGTGGGTTATAAAAAAGAAAGCTTCTTTTTCACTAGGGTGAGGATGACTACATGTGATCAGGGCAGGAGGAAGGGCCTCTCAGACAGATGACGTCTGAGCCAACGGTGAAGGATGAGGAGGAGGGGAAAGCACGTTCCAGGCAGAGGGGAACAGCATGTGCAAAGTCTGAGTGAGAGAGAGCTTGGCATGTCTGGGAAACGGAAAGGAGGCCAGGAAAGCCAGGAGCAGGGTGGGCAAAGGGAAGAATGAAATGCAGTGGGAATGAGGAGACGGGAATGGGCCAGATCGTGCAAGGCAGGGAAATCATGGAGGCTTCCCTGAGGAGGTGACCCACCAAGCTGGGGTATAAGGGGAAGTAGAAGCTGACCAAGCCAGGTAAGAGGGCGGAGCATTCAAGGAGAGATGAATATGCACCAAGCCATGAGCCAGCACACCATGGATAAGGCAAGGAGAGACCAGGAAAAGCAGGGCTGGCCACGAGGCTGGAAAGGCAAGTCATGGCCATAGACAAATCTCGTTGTCTGTTTTAGGAAGTCTGGATTACATTTGCAGTGTAGAAGGCTGCCATTGGAAGTCTAAAGCGTGGTGTCTCTCTAGAGGGGTTATTCATTCCAATAAATAATAACTGACCATACCCCATGGGCAACCCATCTACATCAACCGTGGACACTTCTACTTAGTTTGAATATAAACGTACAGCCTAACTAACCCTCAATCTATGATTTGGAGAGTACCCAAGGAGTGCTCGGAGGGCTGTCACAGACAGGAAGGGCAGTGCCTCCCATCTGTCCCTGCGAGTACAATTCCCGCGGGGAAGCCGGTGCGGGTGGGCAGGGCTCGGCTGAGCTTGCTGCTCTCTCCACCTGATGAAAGAGCATCTTTGTCTTTTTTTTTTCAAACAGGAAATCAATGAATGGATATTTCTGGTGGCAGTTCCTCATTTTCTTAAATTGCCCAAAACCCAATCTATTACTGAACATTAATCATTTGAGTGAACTTAAAAATCTGAATAATTTTATATTAAAAAGGAAACTTTAGATCACTAACACACATGAAAATCTAGAATCACTCATGACCAATGGAATGCCAGATAAATACCAAGAAATGCCAGATAAATACAGTCAGTGTAAACACCGGAGCCAGCCTAAGGCTCTGGGCCCGAGTCTGCTACTCTTACTTAAAAGGGACAGAGGAGAGGTGTGAGAGACTTATTAGCCCCAAACTGACTTAAGAAGGTAAAAAACTTCCTTGCTGTTTATATCATTGTTATAGTACCATGTTCACACTTTAGATGAAGATATGTCTTGGGAGGGTCTGGGGACAGAACAGATAAAGTTTGCCTTATTTCCTTAGCCAAGAAGATGCTACCTCCTCCATATATTAAAATCCTCTTCTCTCATTCTTTCAGGCCTGGGGCAGTGCGGCATTCACCATGTGCTGCATGCTTAGTAGTATGTTGTTACCCACACTCTAGTCTTGCTTTTTTGGGTTTCTTTTGCAAATATAAGATAAAAGCTTTCAAACTGACATTTTATTTTATTTTATTTTATTTTATTTTATTTTGGGGGGCTAGAAATGGGGTCTTGCTATGTTGCCCAGGCTGGTCTCAAATTCCTGCCCTCAAACGATCCTCCCACCTTGGCATTCCAAAGTGCTAGGATTATAGGTGTGAGGCACCATGCCCAGCCCTAACTTTTTATTTTCAATATTACAGATTCTTATTCTATTTTACCTATTTTTACTCATTGTGATGGTGCTTACTTCCACTTAGGTTGATTTCACCATAAAAGATTTTTTAAAATCTAATATGCAAATGTGTTTAATGCACCTTTTATCTAGACTTGCAAAGAAATATTCTCTGTAATGATCCAATATTAGGTTTTCATAATAGAGGATAACATTCAATTAAGAAGCAAACAATCCAAATATATTAGAGAGTGTGACTAAATATATTTTCACTCTATCAGCTTTTAAATCAATATTTCTTGGAAATGAAGTGATTAAACAATTATCACTAATGAAAATTACTTTGTATTAATAAGTATTGGAGTAACTACAAATATGAAACACAAGCCAGTAATTTTATGTTCAATTAATTAGTTACATCCTATAGCAATGCTAAAATTTTATTTCCAAATTAACAACAAATAGTTATGCACAGCTACTATGTTTCTAACCCTCATAAACCCTGAAACAAATATAGTTGTGCCAAATGCACACCAATAATTACAGACCTATATACCATCAACTTTACGTTCATCAAAATATCTACACTGAAATAGATCATTTTTATTTAACAACTACTCTCAGGGTTATAATCAAACATACCTACACATAAAAGTTTTGTGACAAAGTCTTCCCTATAGTTAATTAATAGTTTCTTAATGAAACAAAATTTTCAAGAGTTTACTATCAAACACTTAATGCTATTTTACCCATGTACCCTGTAACTGCTTTTGTTTTACCTAAAAAGTCAGCTCCAAGATTATTTCATTCAGCCCTAAATTAAAATTTAAAAAAAAAAAAATTCTACTTTTACAACTGTTCATACTTTAAGCCCCCTCCTCCCCTCCTTCTAAATTTAGCAGTCAAGTTATGCTGTTAATAACAAATAAATATTCTTTCATTGTCCTTTCAGGCATCCATATATTGAACGAATGAAATATTAACTGACAGCCTCGTATATGACAGCCTAGTCACTGCTCCAGGCCCAGGGGTGACAGCTAATGCAACAGGTGTGGCTCTTGCCCTCTGAGAGCTTCCATTCTGGTAGGGAGGGGACAGGTGGTAAAAACAAGCAAAGGAGACCATTGCAAAGAATGATAGATGCCAGGGGAAAAAAAGAACAGGGGTAAAGGTATGCAGAGTAATTCTCATCCCTCCAAAAAATATTTGGGCCATCAAGTCAGTTTTATTTGGGAATCCAAGTGATGTAAAAAGGTGTCTTTACTGTCTCTGAATCGCTGCTAAGCAGTGGCTGGTAGTCACCTGCAGATGATACACGCTAAAAAGAAGATACAGGGAAATAAATCATAGCCAGCTTTCCCTTAAATGTTATCAATCAAACAGGTAAGTCATGTTTCACACTGCACAAGAACTAATTGGGCTGAGTGGAAGTTTGGAGAACAGTCTTACTTTAATAGATGACCCCAAAGTTAACTCAGCCCTAGGCCGGGCGCAGTGGCTCACGCCTGTAATCCTAGCACTCTGGGAGGCCGAGGTGGGCGGATTATTTGAGCTCAGGAGTTCGAGACCAGCCTGAGCAAGAGCGAGACCCCATCTCTACTAAAAAATAGAAAGAAATTAATTGGACAGCTAAAAATATATAGAAAAAATTAGCCGGGCATGGTGGTGCATGCCTGTAGTCCCAGCTACTCGGGAGGCTGAGGCAGGAGGATCGCGTAAGCCCAGGAGTCTGAGGTTGCTGTGAGCTAGGCTGACGCCACGGCACTCACCCTAGCCAGGGCAACAAAGTGAGACTCTGTCTCAAAAAAAAAAAAAAAATTAACTCAGCCCTAAAGCCAACACCTATCTGCTCAGTGTCAGTAGTATTTACAAGCCAAGATGAAAGAATATTTATTTTAAACTCTACACAAGGCTGTTTGTTTTACAAAGAAAGGCAGCTCATAAAAGCGTCTATGGCCTGGGCATTTTTTGGCAGACAATTGCTATAGTAGCAGCTAAATTAAAGTTGACTTTTGACGCTAACATCTCTGAAGCAGTATTCAGACTCTAAATTCTATATTTCTGTATGGAAGAGACACAGGTAATCAAGAGAACAATTTCACAAATAGTACGATCAGGCTCTAATTATGAAAAACAACATATAGCCCTTAGTAGGTGTTCAGTAAATACTTGATGAAGGTTAATACGGTTTCAATTTTATAATTTAGACTTCATACACATAGGTCCTATTCCACTTAAAGTGTATTTTTTGCTTATGTGAGTTGTGCCTTTTCTATCATTAACTCGCAATAAAAATACTTTTTGACCATAACTTCACCAAAAATAAACATTACTGAAGCAATCCTTCAATTTATATGAGAAATTGTTGGTCCCCCCAACGGCTAGATGGTCACCAGCCTGTGGAATCAGCTCGGCACCCTCCGTCGACAATGGCAATGAACACGTTCGTAACAATGATAAGGGCTTGTTTTAATAGAACGTTCCACGCATTAAACACATTAATGACCCGTGAAATAACTGTTTTATCTGTAACACATTAAGCAACATTGCTAAAAACAATGTATTAATTGAAAATCTGCTATTTCTCTTAATGTAAGTTTTTTTAAGTACAAAAACGGCACGAAAATCATTTTTTAAAAACAAATATAATTCAACTTCCAAATTAGAGCCGTGCCAAACAATGGTATAAAAACTTGTAAAATAAACTGGGCAATTTTAGATGTATTATTTTGATAAATTCCCATTTTTCTGATCAAAAATGATATCTATAGTAGATTATGATTTAAGAGTCTTATGAATATTTTAAAAGCTCATAATTTTCTTCTCTGCGTGTCTCGTATAGTACTTTTTCTCTTTCCTTAACAGGTACAGATACTACCACACTCAAACATACCTCCCTTACTTCCATCTTTCTCAGTTTTCTAATACTACATTTGACTTTGCTAGAGTACCAGTGTAGCATTTTCTGGAAATATGCGCTGTTACAATTAAATCCCAGGCAATATCAAACAGAAAATGTCGGTCCTCTAAACACGGAAATATAATGTATGAAGAAAAAGTATATGAATGATCAGTGTGTTTTATAAATTTTCTTTTGGGGGGCATACAAAATATCAGACTAGAGACAATTATTTTACTGTCTGTTTCTTAGATATCAAAGAGAATTTTGAAATTCATCAAAGCTAACCTTCTGTTATGTACAACACGCTAAGCTGAAAAGAATGTTAACAAGTTCAATTTTCATTCAATCAGCACTACTGCTCTCCGAAATGTTTCATTGCAGGAAAGAAATAAAAATAATCTATATGGTAATTATGAGGATGAATCCCCCAGTAACTTCCAGCTACATGAAAGGTCAGTTCTATTCAAGATATTTTATCAGTCCCCTGCACATACTCCTGTCCTGTCATTTTAAATCTGAACAGCATTTTATTTTCCCATTTACAGCTACCTGCAGAATTAAGTACTTAAGCCAAATAAGAAAAAAAAAAAAGAAATGTTGAATGCTGGCAAAGGCTATAATAGCATAGAGATAAATCGTTCATCTGCTCTCTCTCAAGCCTCTAGGGCTGCAGATTTTTCTTCTCCTGGTGCACTGTGGGTATTCAAAACTTGTTCAACATGATTTCATTTCATTTCAGGCACTGCCTGAGAAAACTAAATTACAGAATCAATCATACAGAAGGTCAGAGTGAGACTTCATTACAAGTATTGCATGCTTGCATGAATATCTTTCATTTATGACTGACCCAATATGTCACAATAGCTGTCTAGTAAAAATAATCCACTTTCTGAAATTGATGTACTACTGATGTCAATGCTACTCAGCGGGCTGGCCAGATTATAGAGGGGTGTTAAAAAAAAAAAAAACAAAAACGCTTTGGAGCGCACGCATCGTAGATTTTTAGAATTGCAATCTTTTGTAGATTAAAACAATTTCCAGATGATCATCTGAACTGACAAGAGTGCTTAGAGGTAACAAATTTTTAACCGAAATATACTGTTGGTTTTGACTCGCCAACCGCATTTTGACGAGCAGAAAGACTTGTTTGAAAATACACGTATTTGCGACAAGCGAATCAAGGTGGTTCTTTGAAGTCACGAATGCATCGACATTCGATTTTTCAGCAATTCGCTTTTGAATACGAAGGCATTATTTGCATATTCTGAAATGCGAATGCTAATCACTGGACTCTTTTTAATGCCCCCTTTTTTGGTCCCGTTTTCTGTTTTTAAATATAATGGGCATAAATTTAAGGAAGATAAACATGTTGTGCTTGTTGCCAACAATAATGCAGCTAATCAGTCATGTGACAAACTGTCATTCTTTCTAAAGGAAAAGCGATGACGCACTGAAGAAAAGCTGGTTCAACACAACATAAACAAGCTGGCTTTTCTTCCTACAGGACAGTCCTAATTCACCATGACAATCTTTAACAGGCAGCCATATTCATTCGGATAATAAACTTCTTACTTCCATAAGGTGTGAAATATCCAGCGCACACTGGGAAGCTGAATGCATGATGTATAAGGTATTATTTATTATTTTTCTGGTGACCTTCCTAAGGGAAATCTCCGAGGAGGCTTCTGTGGAGTATTATGATGTAGCTAGCCAGCTCCGTACCCGGAGGGAGATATAGAAGAACCTTGACATAACCTATTTTTAACCATGCCTCTGGCGATTCTGAATTCAAGTTTATAGGTGAACATGTCAGGTAGTACATAGAACAAAGCCAACGACACATTGTATTCATCATAATTCTGTCCTAGTACATTTTATTTTTTCCAACATTTGTGATTTAAAATCCCATGACATTTCTTCAAGGTGAAATTCTACTAGAATTCTCAACAAGATTGGTTTGTTTCAAGCCAAAATAAATATCGCTCGGGTTCAGCAAAACTTCAAGAAGGCACCAATAAATGTGATGAAGTCCATGTAAATACCATGACAACAGTCCGCACTTAGCTAAAGTACCTATACTTTTAAAAATCGATGCAATAATTCAACTGCTTTAGTGATTAGCCATACATTACAAAGCAGCATTAAAAATTGAGTCCTGTCTCCCAACGCCAGCCTGTGAAAGCATTGTTCCTTAAGTGTATGTGAATATCATAATTATTTTATGATTCCATCTTTAGTTCTTTCCAATATAGTAAATTCAATTGACCATGAAATGAAATTTCATAGTCAAAATGCCTCCTTTACACTTTTTTATAGCAGCAATAACAGTTTTATAGCTTTAAGGCAAGGTAATTCATCAGATGTTTAATTTAAAGGCAGATTCTTATATTATTAATAAATATTTACCAATTTAATAAAGTACACATTTTAGCATACATTATATGGTCTTTTAACTATTTCTGCCGCTTAAATGAGCCTCGTTGAGCACCTAGGAAAAACGGTGAACCCTGGCAAAGTCCCTGGGTGACAAAATACACCCTTTTTATATTTATTATTTTCCAGGCACAACATTGCAAGCCTGGCTCTAGAGGAACAGAGGGATAGAGTCCTCCATTCCAGTGTCAAAGGGACAAAAATGTAAGGAAGTCCACAGGAAACAATTACTTGTGAAGTTGAGTAACGTTTACGAATACTTAATAACCATTTCCTGACTGTTCACTGCATTCTCTTCTGACAAAAAAGTAAAAATAAAAACCCTGATGTTCAGCTCAAACACAAAAGATCACAAGCAAAGAAAATTATGTTGCCACAATCCTATTTGGGAAAGTAATCTTATATTTCAGAGAGCACGCTGATGGTTTGCACCGCTAATCCACTACATATTTTGCAATCACATGTTGTTATCTGGGGAATTAACAATGAAACCAATAAACATGGCTGGCATGGTCCTAATGGGTAGAGAAATATGTAAACAAGCAATAGGATTTGTTTTTTTGTTATACCAACACATCTGTTTCATTTTATCAGGGTTTAAAAAAAAAGGCACTATAAACTATTCATCTTGTTTTAAAATGTCTGCTTAGTACCTCACCTAGATAGACACGAATGCATTATATACTATGATGGAAAACAACCAATCCCAGCAGAAGAGTTTAAAATACTTAAGCAGATTTACTCTGGTGATTGCTGACTGTAATTGCACCCTAAGAAAAATAGAACCAAAATTATTGCATTAGTAATCTCGGCTCTCTGGAGTACCTTATTCAATGTTTATGATAATAAATAACACAATTAGGTGTATTTCACACAATAACCTATTCTATATTTTCCTCTGCTGGTTATAAGCAATTATTTTTTTCCCTTTCTCTGTATCTACAGGTTCAAAACTCTGTACTCAATTATCTATCAATACAAATAATTAAAGAGTAGGAAAGAAAAACTCCTCTATGACCTTTCTCTGTATTACAGTTTGATATTTCATTTGGGGTAGGAGCAAATCCTGTATCATAAACATGTTATAATCCAACAAATTCAAAAGAACTAGGCACTTGATAAGGGCTTTCATTTCTAAAATCTCGCCTGGGCAAACTTTCAACTCAAGCACGCCTCTGTGTTAAACCAAAGGCAAGGGAAGATTGGCTATTTCCAAACCAATGAATCAGACTTCTTAAAAATCATTTCAAATCAGCAGGATTTTGTTGGATCATCCTCTTTTAGGTGACTGCCAACCAATCTGACACTCTCTTATTCAACACCAGGTATGGATCCAGTACCCACAATTAAAGGGCACTAGGAATACCAAACCACATGTCCACCAGTAGACAGGCAAGAGCAGATTTCAGAACATGGACTCTCAGATCTGTACCATGATTAGTATAAATGATAAAAAAATACTTTGAAGCAATAAATGCAGTGCCTACCATCTGCAACCCACTGCTATGAAGCACGCCATCTTGTTCCACGAGATTTCTTGAGATTGTGATGGAAGGGAGATCCAGGCTTTGAGGGGGAAACTGGGGTGTGAATTCACTTCCCTGGGAAGGCAATGGGTCGCTGAGGGCTTGAAAGGGAAGCAGTACATCCGGCATGCCCAGGGCAGGGTCCGACTCCGGAGGAGGCGTGATTGGCGGGATTTCAAACTCCTCGTCCCCGAGGCTGGGCGTATGGAATGTCTGCTAAAAGGAAACAAAATACAGAAATCTTCATATTCTGCTCCTATATCTTATTCCTCCCCAGAGGGAAAAAGAAAGACTTTGCATCAAAACACTACATCTCTAGGCCAAATATTTATTTCTCAAATGAAAACATCTTAAACACAGATTTCCATATATAAAGTTTTGCTGATCATTCTGATTAAAGATTTAAGTCTCATTATCATATGGTTTTAATGGAGTATCAGTATTAACAGTTTTTTAATGCGCACTTAATTAGTAACATCTGTCTTTGTTGTTAGTTGGAGCACATAACAAATTGCTACTTTATTGATATGTTAGTGAAACAGCTCAAACCGCTGACACTATCCACATGCTTCATAAAACGCTGACAATTTTGTGGTGCGTGCGCACACACACACACACACACACACACACACACACACACACATTAATCCAGAAGTGAACATTACACATAGTTACTTTCTGCCACAACATACAAAAAAAGTAATATTAAATTTGTGGTTTGCTTTTTTAATTTCCATATTGGTATATTCCCAAGTACAATGAATGCTTCTTTGGAAATTGTTACTGTTTGTAATATAACACTTTATGTAAGGATTATCATAGCTCATATTAAAAGGTGCCGGTACGTTTATTTAAACTATAAGGAGGATTATTTTCTTTTATATGAACATTTTAGTATGTATTTATCAGGACATTTTCTACCAGTCTTCAAATTTTAAAGACTACCTAGAGAGCACAGAGCTATATTGATACAGATAGACTAACTACACTGATACTGCTCATTTACTTAGACAAGTGTTATATTTCAAGACCTAAGTAAATCTTAATGCATTGTTTTTCTCCACTGTTACTGAGATTCTTAAAGGCAATGTTTCAAAATAGGGCCTTGGGATGTAAATCAGTTGCATCCCAACCATACTAACCATCTTTCTTAAAAGATAACTTGGATTTTTTTGAGGGGTGGAGGGGAGATGATGTCAAGGTCTAGGACATTTTTTCGGTGGGGTGAGGGGTTGGGGGACCACTCACATACTTTTTATTCCTAGCTCAGAGGGTCAAAGAGTTAGAATTCATTTATTATTAATAGTATTTGAAAGAATGAATTGGTGCAAGATAATTTGAGTGCTATTATCAGTTAAGAGAACTAATTAAGAGCTGAAAATCATCGTTCTTCAAACTATCAATCAGGATGTAATGTAACAACCACTTAAGAGGAAAGAGAAACAGACTCGAGAAGAAAAAAAAAAAGCAACAAAAAACACTTCGTACATATAGAACCTGTTAAATGTTATTTGTATCTCACCAGAAAAAAAGAGGTCACGAGCTATGGCGGTACATGGCAGGACAACTGAACATCTTGAAGTTCTTAGCAGATTGGATATACATGAAACACTGTAGTATAATAATACATTTGAAAGCTAGAATGAAATATTGGATTTTCTGACATATGCATTCTAGTAATGACCCCCAAAGATGTCAATTTCTAACTGTGGTACCCTGAGTTCTCAAACACAAAGGGATGAATTGGCCACAAACGTGGCTGGCTAATGAACGTAACCCCGTGGCTGCATTTGCCGTTATTTTGGCGCTAATGCGGTCTAGTAACAGATGCAACTGTAATTTGTGACTCATTTGCTATCCCATTACTGCTTAATGAAATCTAACATATCACATTAACAATACGGATAAACACTCATTCTTGATATGTGGCATTTGGCTGTTTTCATTACCACTGTAATTAACACTTGAAATATTATTTCAATAAATATTTAAAGTACTTTAAAAATGGTCAGGGTAATCATGACACAGACAGAAAACATAAAGCAAATGTGTGAATTTCAAACGCACAGTATCCTAGTCCCTGTAGTGTTATCTGCAGGACGATATCTATGTGAAGGGAATTGGTTTCAGGCACAATTTAGACTTTACAACATGCAAACCTTAAGTCTTCCTGAATTAGTTTGCACTCATTACTATGTTAAAAAACCAAATAAATTCACTTTTAATGCAGTGATTGGGAAATTAGGCACATGCTATAATACAGCATTAACATTACTTGGGCTTTATTTTTTGTTCAAGAAAAGATGTTCAGAGAAATCGTGATATAAGATTACCTCTTAAACTCCAACATAAAGAATGTCTTATGCTAGGCAATCAGAGTAAGGAAGGTTTTCATTTTTATTTTTGTTAAGGAATACAGAGAGATGTCTTACACATAATAAGTCCCTGTGGTACGATATTTTTTAAGGACAAATTAATTTTACATTAGAATTTATTATATTGCTATATCCTAATCTAATAAAACAATACAATAAAATAACATTATAATATATAACCAAGAAAATGCTAAAATCTTGAGCTACTTTAAAGAGAGGTAAATATATTAAATATAAAATTAAGCATTCCTTAGAGAAAAGAGGAACTTCAAGCACTAGATATTCAAGATTATAAAAATAACCACGTATGGCATCAACAACAACAAAAAAAAACACTGACTTTTGTAACTATGCCATATAACCAATACCAGATTCATCATTTAGAGTTTATGTGATTATTTTTTACAGATATTGACTTTTCAGTGTTTACCTTGAACATGTTAAAGTAGTATGTACATGGTTAAATACCATCTGCACTGAAATGTTCAAAACATTTGTTCCTTTTGATAAAAATGCAAATCTGGAGAACTGTTGTATCAACATATAACAGCCAATGTCTGACACGGTGAATTATCACAGCTGGAATTAAATTGTCTCTGAACAGCTGCTGGCAGTAGAGCTTTCATCAATGTTTGATTCAAATGTAGGGGAAAAAAATCGTACAGAATGAAACATCATGTTGTCCTTACAGATGGGGTTTGTGTTCATTATCACAAACAACACAGCAGCCAGTGCCAAACCATATTCCCTTATCTAAGCTGTCTTCTTGGTTAGAGAGATGATGGTCACTATAAAAATGATTAATCTAGGAATACCCTTAATTCTTGATTCCCCATTTATTCTAATAATTTCTCAAAGTTAATCTCTTTCATATCACTTGCTTCCCTTTACCAAGATCATTTACGAAGCCATTATTATTTTTATTCTCTGGGGTCAAGTTAGTTCAGTTTCCTATATTTGAATGAATCTGGAAAATGAAGACTTTTTATTACATGAACCGCAAGAGAAAAATGTTCCATTTGGACCAATTTCACTTCTATTTGATCTTGTTTTAAAATCTTAAGTCTCACGCAGTCTACCATTTTTAGGAAACCACCATCTTGATCTAATAAGATCAAGGTTTTTCTGGACGGCAGACCAATGAGACCAGACGGCAGTCCTAAGTCAGTAATAGGAGATGCAGTAAAAACAGCAACAAGAAGACAACGTTTGTTCCATTTGCACCCAAGAACTGAAGACAAACCCAGAGCCAACGTGGTGCTGCATTTAGATTCCATCACCCAGTTTTCACAGCCAAGTCTTGGAGCATGCCCACTCACTCATTCATTCGATAAACATTTATTGAGCACCTCCCACTGCCAGGCACTGTACTAGACTCAGAGGATCTAATGACAAATAAAACAGTCATTTCATATCACCCCACCCGATCCCCAAGAAACTACAACACTGTTCTGTCACATACGTTCCCAAACCATGGCAACTTAATGAAATTATCCCTAAAGATACCTGAAGTTAAAATATTTTCTATTAAATGTCCCTTCCAGACTGGTTTGCAAAATGATCACTTATCTGCTTAGATACCAAACTAGTCTGTGTGTGTGTTTTAACATATTTTCTTATATATTTATTTTTGTTTACATATATACTTTTTCACCAAGAGATTTGTATGATGTTACTAACATTAGTAACAGACTATGGACACGTGATAAAGACTTGTTGGGTTCTTTTCTTTTCCAATGGGCTTTTCTCATTTCTCCTCCAGAGTCGTTACCTTGTGCCCCGTGAGAGAGAGATAAGTTCAATACTTTGCTTTTCCCTTGCAGCCTATTAAATTATCTAAATAACACACAAAACATGAACAGACACATTAAGACGGACACCTACCTCACTGGCAGCAAAGAAAGCGTTGTTCGTCTCAGCCATATTCATGTAGTTATTATTATTTCCAAACTGAAAGAAAACAGATTGTTTTATGTTAACATGAGGCATCATAAAGAATCCTGGCTGTGATTTGGAAAGAATGCTGGTGTTACAAGACAAAGGCGGGGGTTTACTCAGACCAAATGCAAAACAGGACAGAGGTTTCAAAGCGCCATGCTAGACTGTCAGCTAGTTCCTGCAGAAAATAAAGCACGGAGTTAAGCGAACTCGCTAGTTCTAGAAAACAGTTTCGTTTCTCATCGAGACTAATCATGAAGGGAGAGGAACGTTAGGCCCACTGGTCACTAGTGTGTTTTGTTTATTGAGCTGGCATTTGTCAGAGGTTAGAAGGAAAAGAATTTCCAAGAAAATCACCTTGACACATTTCAAAGCATGTTGGGATTTTATAGCTTACTTTTCAAGAACAGATGTCACAAGTGTGGGTAGGTTAAAATGAGAATTAAAGGGAATGAAATTGAATTCCCAGGACTCAAATTCCATTTTCTAGTGAATGGGGTGTGGCATGAATATAAATAAATAATAAGACTAAAGAATATTTTTAAAATCTCCAAACAGAGCTAGAAGTGGTATCTATATCCATCAGAGCTGCTGAAAACAGTGATATTTAATCTCTCAATGTAACATTAAGTGCAAAGAGGTTTAAAAAATAAGCAGGATCCTATGAACACAGCAATTTTTATTTCATTCCCTAACACAATAGTCCATTCATATCATCACAAATAAGACTGTATCAGCATTTCAGACTTAAGCTCTTTACTTCCAGGGACCTGTTATCAAAATGTAAAACTTGGATTTGGGCAGAAATGTATTTTCAGGTTCAAATGGTCTAAATAGGCACATTTTGTTGCTTTAAACGTTCTGTTATCAGTCTGGTAATATGGAAAGGCTCTGTGAGCATAATTATCTAGAGCTGTATTCTTTTCATGATTTTTAAATGGTAAAAAGAATGTCCTTTTTCTAAAGGACATTTTCCTTCATTTTCCTTCCTTTAATGCATCAAATAAAATATAGGTTTGGTCTCCAAAGGGTAAAATGTATATATCTACGTTCTAACATAAATAAAGCTAGTAATTATTTAAAGTGAAAGGTACATTTTCCCCAAGGAGATGGATGGATGGGTAGATAGATAGATAAACAGGTAGGTACACTGATACAAAGATAAGTATAGAGAACAAATAGAATTTATATATAGATGGGTACGCAGATATGGAAGACTCACATAATCCCCCTCTCAATAAACCAATCAAACACTTATTTCTGGGGGGCTCTCAACCCCTGACTCTGAACCTGTAGGACTCAACCCACAGCAGTGGGATTGACATGCTACACTCCATCATGTCAGGGATCCAGGAACTAAGCAGGATTTTTATGGAAGACTCCAATGGTTCCAGAGTGCCGCGAGGGTCTATGGAAGCACAACCCACCCTGAAAAACACACCTAAAGACACACAATGAGCCACCACAAAAGCTCTCATTGAACACTCAGATTCATTTGGGTATCTTTACAAGGATTTCTGAAAGATGTATTTGTTAGCAACTTAAGAAAGACCTTTATCTGGTTTCTCTGAAGACATGTGACATCAAAAACATGTGCATGGGTGCACACGTGAACACACACACAAACACACGCGTATTTGCTCCTTTTCTACAACCTTAAATATATGCAAGAAAAAGTATAGGTTTCTGTCATGAAATGTTTGATAAATTAATGATGCTGGAATTAAAATCTCAGGCCTCCAATCAAATGTTCTTTCTGGATATTTATAAGAACCTGGGCTGGCAACGTGAATGCCATGCACCAATCCCGGCCCCCTGAACCACCTAACTAACGGCCTGTATCACAACTGTAACGTTATTTAAATGTAGGTCTTGCCGGGGAATTAGAAATCCATTTAAAGCAAACAGCTCATTATCAGAGAGTATTTTTTTTTTTAGATTAAACTCACTTATTATCTAATAGCACCTAAAACAACAAAGAAAAATAAAATGGCTATTAAACGAAGGGCCTAAACAATTCGAAAAACAAATTAAGCTCAGAGTGAAATAAGAACTGGGTTAGAAATCCTCTTCTGAACAGTTAGTATGCGAATGTAATTACTGAAGAAACTATAGCTAATCAGCTGTGAATTGTATCCATTAATTAGTATTTGCCCTGGAGAAATGAGAAAAATCAGTAACGACGTTGGCACCGCGGTGCGCTGATGCACACGCGGCCCCGCGCGGCGCTGAGTCAAGCAGGTGGCTGCAGCGGTCCACGAAATTTGAAAAGCTCTCACCTGAAGTACGAGGCTGGAATTACAAAACCCTCCTCGCGCATCTTCTCTATCTATATAAGGCCTTAATTAATGGCTTTTAATTTGGAAACCCTTGCCGATCAGGCGGGAACAGTTATAAATCATTTCAAACAGAAGTAAAAGGTTTCTACTCTTTTTTTTCTTTTTTGACTTTGTTCATCAGGTTTATTAGAAGATTAAACTCGAATATTAATATTTCGAGTCCCACACTATTGACAGTGAAGTAGAAATAACACATATCATTAAAGATTAGCTAGCATCTCAGATGTATTTTCTTTTCTTTTTTTTCTTTTTTATTTCAGGGTATTATGAGGGTACAAACATTATGGTTACATTTAATGTCTTTGCCTCACCCAAGCGAGGGTTAGAGGCATGCCCTTCCCCCCTACAGTGCTCCCTGTGTCCTTTAGTTGCGGGTTTACCCCCCCATCCCCCTAATCCCTGGAGAGTATTGCTGCCATGTGATCACCTAGTGTTGATTAGTTAGTACCAATTTGATGGCGAGTACAAGTGGAGCCCATTCTTCCGATCTTGCGGTGCCTCACTTTGGATAATGGGCTTAAGTTTAATCCAGGAAAGTACAAGAGGTGCTAGATCACTGTCATTTCTTATGATTGAGCAATATTCCATTGTATACATGTACCAAATTTTAATAATCCACTCATGGATTGACGGGCACTTGGGTTGTTTCCACATTCTTGCAATAGTGAATTGTGCTGCCATGAACATTCGGGTGCAGAGGTCTTTTATCATGGAAGGTTTCTATTCTGTTGGGGGTAAAATATCCCCTCTACAAAGGTGGCTTTAAATATTGGCTTGTTGCAGGCGACGGTCCTTCTCCTGCTCAGGAGCTGGAACTCTGGATCAGTGTGGCAGGTGGTCAGATAAAATACAGGGCACCCAGATAAACCTGACTTTCAAATGAACGACAACCTTTTTTTTTAGTATAAGTATTCCCCTTATTTGGGACATACTTATGCCTATTTGGGACATACTTATGCCTAACAAGGTATTCTTTATTTACCTGAGATTCGAATTCATTTGGCTGCTATATATCTTATTTGCTCAATCAGGCCATCCCACCGTGATACTTAAACTAATGAGAAGGAAATGGATGTTACTGTGCATTCGATTACCTTATCTAGTGGGGTAGCTTGATTTTACTTATTTTATTTCACCATGTGACCTGTGACTCCTGCTTTACGTGTTTGGTGTGAGAACAGATCCGATTCTGGGAGAAAAAGTGCTCCTTTGGGGCGGATCTCTAATATAATGACCTCGGAACAATTAACTTTAAGTGAATTGTATACAATTAAATGTACTCCATGCTCTAAAGAGACAGTGACATCAGTAAACACATTATATGATAAAAACCCTCTGGGTCCATGGGGAATGGTCCTGAGCTGAGTTCACTGTCTCCCCCAGAACTAACGACAATGCCTGGCATATCAGCAGCTCTCCAGTGTTTGCTGAAGGGAGGGAGGAAGGTTGATCACCTTAAACTTTAGTGCCCCCTAATCACTCATCCTAACTGGAGTAACTTATCGCTTACTTTTTTGTGATAATAATGAGTGTTTAGACCAGTGAAGCCCTCTACATACATCATTTCATTTCATTTTCCAAAGTGGGACCAAACATATTTTCCCAATAACCAGTAAGATAAATATAATTTTTATCCCTATTTTATAGATCAACAGACTGAGGTTTCCAGGGGGTCAAGCCACTTGCCCAAGATCACAGATTCAAAGATGAAAGTCTGCATCCCTCCACACCTTACAGTCTGTATCGCTTACATTCCAATATCCACAAGAACTTAGATACTTCACTCAATGATCAATTCAACTTTGTTATCTATTTTACTCAAAGCTAGAATTTCCCAGAGGGCATTTCAAGGTACCTGAATCTAGTAAAAATGCTCCTCAAGAAATGGTTCCACAGCCCAGCCAGTCTGGGAAAGGCTGCCTTCTCTTTGATGCTTCACAATGCCTGCTATGAAGTTAAAGGCTCTGACAAGTTCCGCAGTTCATCATTTAGCAAATATTTATGTGCCTACTATGTGCAAGGCACTAGAGACAAATAGTGAAACAATGTCAAGGTTCCTACTTGGATGAAGCTTACAGTTTTCTTTTAGTGGGAGACATTTAAACAGTCCCCTCCCCCCAAAAAAAATCTGTGGATCACTTCCTTTTGTTTCTTCTAAAATACCCCATGGGAACACGCTTTGGGAAACTTTCGTTCTAAGCCCTTTATAGACAATGTTCTTTTATTTTTTCCTGAATCTTTCTTACGAAAGCTAATATCCTAACTTTACACCATGGTAAAATTTATGCATTTTATGAATTAACTAAGTAAGAATTTCTAAATTATCCATTCAAAGTCACCTTAATTTGGCCCATTTCCAAACTTTCTAGATTGTAACCCTCCACTGATGTTCCTTCAAAGATTCCCTATTCAGCCACGTAAGGGGTCTTCTATGTAATTTCAACAGTCAAAACCAAAGATTCCAAATAAACTCAACGAACATCAGGTGAAACGGTTAATTACTCGGAAGACACATACAGACATATGCAAGAAATCAACCAATTCCAACCGTTTTAAAGAGCACACACATGGGGACATGGTCACTGCAAGGCCAGGGCGTTCGGCGGTTGTGAAGTGCACTGGTCACGATAGGTCCTTTTCCCCTCTGATAGGCTCTAATAGATGTGTCCCCAAAGATACAGTCCCCGGAGATATCATTATAAAATTACTAAATTACTCTGCGTGTCGAACTTCTGTATCTTAATAATTTCATAAAAGAACATCTTCGTTGCACTTGGAGGCAGATTTGCTTTTTGCTGCTCTTTGAGTAATTATATAGCTCGGGCAAGCACAATTGATGAAGGACATCAATTAGAAAGGAGCAGGGCGGGATATTTTTGGAAATGTATTAAAGACCATTGTGTTCATGGCCTGTCTGACCGTGTGAAGTGCCAAAGTAAATTAGTGCGGATTGTTAAGTCTGGCTAGTCCGGCAAAGGGTTTGGGAGGAAGCAGAGCAGCGGGGGCAAAGACCCGTCTGTAATCACAACTCCGTAACCACGAATACTTCTGCTCGATGAGTCCACGCAACATCGTTTTCCCTGAAATTATTTTGACACCCGTGTGAAGAATTGTGTAGGCTTCCTGTAAAGCGCATAAACTACAGGGTCTCAAACAGCTAAATGGCACAAATTTAATCCCCAAAAAAGAAAAGATAATCCTTCGGATTCTCTTTTCTTTTTTCCCCCCGATAGATTTGTTAGCAGAGGCCATCCAATTCGACGCCTCACTGTGGACATCTGTGGAGCTGCTCGCACAAACGAACTGAGCCCTGCGGACCGGGTGTCCCAGCTCGGTCGCAGGAGGGAGGAGGCAGAGCTGGGAAGTCCGTGCGTTCTCGAAGGTTCCGGTGACCATTCAGGGAGATCACCGGGTTGAACCACTTTCGACGGTGGTAATCTGTCTCACGCCCAAAGGAGTGAGAACGAGCCCGATATGGCAAATGGTGAAACAGCGATGATGAACCTGGGTGTGTCTGGGGCACCGTGAGCCTTAGGGAACAATGAATGACTTCCTGAACAGAGACGGTCCACACCAAAGGGCAGGGGTTCAACGACAGTCTGGAAACAACAAACTGCAAACAGTGGACTATGAGATGTATTTACAGGAATATACATAATTTTATATACGTATACACACACACACACACACACACACTTCTGCTGATTATGTACTAATAAATACAATTATATAGAGAATTATACACACATACATGGCATCACATGCACGCCGTTCCACACGCTAAAAGCTCCTGGATGATGATTTCCTGAGCACCAGGTGCACACACCCAGCTGTCTACAGACTTCCACGTGGATGTCAACAGGCATCGCAAACGTACGTTCAAAACGGAACGCCCCACCTTCTCCCCCAAGCCCGCTCCACCCAGAGTCTTTCCCATCTCACGAAAAACATTCTTGAATCTGCTTTTTCTCTCTCCCTTCCCCTGTCAAATTGTCGGGAGGGTCTGCTGGCTTCCCCTTCCAATTATACCCGAGAAAGACCACTTGCCCCCGTCCCCCGTCCTCTGGATGCACCCCGCACCCCAGGCCCAAGCCATCCACGCCCTCCCAGACTTACGCAGCCACCCGGCAGCGGGTCCCTCTGGCTCTGCTGTGCTCCCCAGTGGTCTATCCTCAACGCAGAGCCAAAGCAGCCCTTTAACAATCGATGTCAGACCAACCGCGTCACTTCTCTGCTCCTAACCTCCCAATGGCTTCCCATCCCCGTAGGGGAGACGCCCAGGTCCTTACAATGGTCCCGGATTCTCCTCTGACCTCTTAGCCAATGTTCTCCCCCTTGCTCATGCTGCTCGAGCCTGTTGGCCTCCGTGCCTTTCCTTCAACACCCCAGACACATTCCCACCTCAGGGCCTTTGCACTGGCTCTTTGTTCCGCCTGGACTGTTGTCCCTTCAAATGACCCCAGGGTTTGCTCACTCTGCTCCTTCGGAATCTTGTCTCAGATGTCACCTTGTCTCTAACTACCCCATCAAATTTCCCTGCCACCCCCTCCACTTCTAGCACCTCTGTCCCTCTTCCCCTATTCTATGTCTTCCATGCACACTCCCACGTCACATAATATAATTACTGCCTTTCTCCCCACACCCGATGACAAGAATGTCCTGTGTATCTTTTACACTGATGTCCCAGTTCCTACTATTCACTACTGGTAAACAGTAGGTGGTCAATAAAGCTCTGCTGAATGAAAGCACAAATAAATTCCTGAACGTGAAATGATGGTATTCAGAATTGTTCTCCAGGCCCAGGTAGGGGTGAAGGGAAAAACTTCCCTGTGGCCCTCTGAAGGCATGCTGAAAAATCAACTCACGAAAGGCAGATTAGTTGGAGAAAAAGCACACAGACTTACTAGGTCACAGTTTTACACGACACTGGAGGCTTCAGAATGAAGACCGGACTGCCGCCCCCACCTCCGCGGGGCGCAGAAGCTTGCGCACCATCCTGTGGTTACCGAGTGAGTGGGGCTTTGGGTCCTGGCGAAACAGGCTATGGGAGAGGGGAGAAGAGGAATTCTGCAGAGGGGCGACAAGTGATTCCTGGAGAGATCTGGCCTGGGACAAAGTCTGCTGGGCCTGCAGAGCTCGCAATGGTTTGTGACAAAAGCCTGTCCAGGTTTGTGGGCAGACTTTAGCCTTCCTTTCTGTGATTTGGGTTCAGTTGATGAAAACTCAGGGAAGGGACCGGAGGTGATTGTTTTTGTCTCTGGGAGAGCTGGGCCTTAGGCAGATTTGAGGGAACTTCGGAGAACAACCTTATCCTGTGTTTTGGGAGAGGCGGTGGGTGAGGGGAGGTGCGCCTCAAAGAGACCTGGAAGCTTTTGTTTCCATTCAACTGGTACAGCACGCTATGTTTTGGGGTATCAGTTTAAGAGATATAGAGGCCTAGGAGGGTAGGCGCGTTGGTAGGGTTGGGTGTCTTAGGTGGTTGGATACAAACTGCAGATTCCGGCCTGTGGGCAAAAACCCTGGGAGGAGGGACCCAACGGTCTAATGTCACAGGGGCGGAGATTCAAGTGTTAAATTTGACGGCTGATTTTTTTTCTAATTTAAAGTAGCGTCTTTTTAATAAACTACTTTATGGTCTCCATCAGGGTTTCTCAAAGTGTTGTGCCAGGGACCAGAGAATAACCAGATGCCTGTTAAAAAAGCAAATTACCTGATCCCCACCCTGGATTGACTGTATCAGAATCTCTAGGCAGCGGGACCCTAACATCTGTATTTTTAACCAGCTTCTAAGAAACGCTAAAACACTAATACTTGAGAACTAATTGCCGGGCTCATGTTAGACTTGCGTGGTGGACATTTCTTTTTTAAAATAAACTTTTTCTACACATCTTATGGAAATGCTCATGTAGCACAAGCTGTTTTGTTTATAGCGATAAAGGCTTAGCTCAAGTCTTTGCCATCTCTTCTTACCTTCCTTGCTTACAGGAAGATGCAAACATTTGTGAGGCGATCATCCACCCCCTCTCCTACCCTTGTCGATAGGAGAAAGGACAGGAACATCTGAAGTTAGATCAAGCAGGGAAGACAAGTTCCACTGCTGGATTTTTCAGCAAGTTCTGTGGACCCACACAAGTGACAACAATACCTAAACATATGGATTCTACTCAAACACGGAGGCCTTTGGATTTTCATGATCCGGACACATTCGAGTCTGTGAATCGCACGACCATCTGGACTAGTTAAAAGTGGCAAGAAAAAAAAAAACACCCTCTCAAACCCAACTGCACTTGTTTAATATCACAAAAACAAATATAAGTAGAGGAGAAGATACTAAGGTTTCAGAATCAAGGTTTTGTTTTTTTTTTTTCTTTTTAGCAAAAATGGAGCCATCGTTGGGATTGGCCAAATCACCAGTCATCACCAGTCTTCTCAAACAGACACCAACAAAAAAAGCCAGTGGTGACACATATGCTGTTATGTGACCACACCTTTTGTGTTAATTCTGGTTTGTCTCTCCCCTTTCCTCCCAAAAACCTTACCAACACTTAATTGAGTCTTTATTAGATGCCAATTCATAGGATATATTTGGAGAATATATCTGTAGACGTAGAGAAATAGAAGATCATGATTGTTGGTTTTAAGGGACCACAACTCAGTTGGGGTGATGAGACAAGAAAATGTATCAACCTAGCGGCCAAGTCGGTGGCAAATGGCCTGCAAGTTTAAGAGCAGAAGGAGTCAAAAAGGAATGGCTTCCCAGAGGAACAGGCCTTGCACCAACAAAGTGGGCAGAGGAGAGGGCGTCCCAGGCAAAGAGAAGGGAGTGAAGTGAAACTGCAGCTCTAACTGGGCACAAGCGATCTGGCTACAGAAGAGGGAAGTCAGCTGGGACAAGGCCCTGGTGGGCCTTGGAGGCCAACCTGAATATTCCAAAATGTATTAAAATAGGAAGGTCCAGGAAGGAGTTTGTCAGAGGGAGGAGGCAGAGAGAAGTAAAATCCAGACTTGAGCACATCAATAATCTGAGATGCGCAAGAGCAGTGCTGAGAAAGACTAGGGCGGAGACCAGCGAGGAACACGCCCAGGCTGGCAGCAGCTGGCAAGAGTGGGCAGGGGCAACAGCGGCAAGAACGAAACACAGGGCGCCCCTCACCACGAGTCGGGCCAGCTGGCTGTGAATTCCAACCCACCGCCACGCTAGCTGCGGGATGGCAGGAAGCTGCCTCGCGCGTCTTAAGCATGAGCTCAAATCCCAGCTGGGCTACCGGCTAGCTGTGTCACCCGCACAAGTTATCCAGCTCCATGTGCTTCATTTTCCAGGTTGGACAACAGGGATAAGAACCGTATTTGCCTCATCATGGAGGTTTTGAGGATTAAATGGGTTTAGTGCACATAAAGCCACTTTTTCCACCTGTGCTAATGGCCCAGGTGACATTTCGATGCGTCTCGCAGAAACCGAAACAGACCAAGCATGTCTGTTTTACAAACCGCTGTGGTTTAAACGACAGTGCAAGGGAGTTTTATTACTTAAAGAACTTCAGTGGCTTCCCAAAGATACTTAGAGTAAAATCCAAACTCCCTGCTATGGGCCCCAAGGCCCTATATGATCTGGCTGCTGCCTTCTCTCCAAATTCCCTCCTAAGAGGGCTGCCCCTGCCCGCTAAGCACCAGGCACACTGCACTGGCTGTTCCTCGGTCCCTTCTCTGGACACTCATCGCACCTGCTGTTCTGCTTGCCTGGACCACTCTCTCCTCCCTCCTTGCTTTATGTAGGTTTCCACTCAATACCTGCTCCTCAGGGAGTCCTCCCAGCCCAGCTTAACCAAAAGGACATGCACCCCTCAGTCTCTTCCCGTCCCCCTCCTTTATATCTCATCACATATAAAGTCACTTACCACTGACTGATTCACTGCACTTATTTGTCTGTTTACTCTCTATCTCCACACTAGAAGGGACAGTCCATTTGTCTAGTTAAATGCTGTTTTCTCTGGCC
>CAUYSK010112578.1:0-11502 GCA_963575035.1 Avahi laniger
AAAAAAAAGTGAGTTAGAAGAAATAGCAACTAATTGGCCAGGCGCAGTGGCTCACACCTGCAATCCTAGCACTCTGGGAGGCCAAGGTGGGAGGATTGCTTAAGGTCAGGAGTTTGAGACCAGCCTGAGTGAGAGCAAGACCCCATCTCTACTAAAAATAGAAAAAAAATTAGCCAATTGTGGTGACGTGTACCTGTAGTCCCAGCTACTCGGGAGGCTGAGGCAGGAGGATCGCTTGAGCCAGCAATTTGAGGTTGCTGTGAGCCAGGCTGACGCCATGGCACTCTAGCCTGGATGACAGAACAAGATTTTGTCTTAAAAAAAGAAAAGAAAAGAAAAGAAAAGAAAAGAAAAGAAAAGAAAAGAAAAGAAAAGAAAAGAAATAACAACTAATTGCAATGTGTAGATAGTTCTTTTTGGATCCTCAGGTGAACAAAAAAAAAAATATGAAAAATTTTATGCATCAAACAGGGAAATTTGAACATTCAGTAGATATTTGATGATATTGAAGGATTATTTTTAATTTTGAGGGTATAATAATAATATTGTGGTTACATTTTATTTTTAAAAGGAGTTTTGATCTTTCAGAGAGACATGTCGAAATAACTCTGGATGAAATATCTCTGGATTATATAATACCTGAGATTTGATTTGCTTCAAAATAATCAGGAAGGAGGAGTAGATGAAGGTGTAGATAAAAAAAGAGATTGATAATTGTTGAAGCTGGGCAGTAGGTACACAGGGAATTCATTATTCAATTCTCTCTATTTTTGTATACTTCAAAATTTCCAAATTAAAAAATTTTTTAGAATGCCCAGTCCAAGAGATTAATCAACACTTCGGTGCTCATTTAAAAGTAGAACTTCTTTTTCCCACTAAAACTTGTAGTGAGTGGCCACACATCTGTTCTGCTCCTGGCCCGTGGCCCCTCCTCCCCCTTGCCAAGCTTTGCTTCCCAAGGCCAAGGCTGGAGAGAGGCGGAGAGATGAGGGAATTAGACAGCTCACACCTATTGGGTGGCTTCGAGCTGTTATCCTGGCTGCTTTTAAAGCTTGCTCTCCCTGGATTTGGTCGCTTTCCTTGTGCTGTGGGTTAAATTCTGTCCTCCCAAAAGATATGTTGAAGTCCTAACCCCAGTACTTGTGAATGCAACTTTATTTGGAAATAGGCGCTTTGCAGATGTAATCAAATTAAGAAGAGGTCACACTGGATTAGGATGGGCCCTAAATCCAATGACTGGTGTCCTTACAAGGAAAGGAATTTGAAAACACAGAGGAGACACAAGGAGAAAGAAGTCCATGCGCAGACAAAGGCAGAGATGGGAGTTAGTCTGCCGCAAGCCGAGGAGCACCAAGGTTCATCAGAAGTTAGAAAGAGGCAAGGAAAGATTATTCCCTAAGGACTTTGGAGGATGTATGGTCCTGCTGACACCTTGCTTTGGGACTTCTAGCCTATAGAATTGTGAGACAAATTTCTTGTTTTATGCCGCCCAGTTTGTGGTACTTTCTTAGGGCAACCCTAAGAAACTATTAACAATACACCCGGGTTCAGACCTTCTCAGCTCTGGGGATGCTCCCCCTCTGCTGCATGCAACGTGTTTGGCCGCCGGGGCTGCCGTCTCCAACTGTGGCTCCCAGGAGTCCAACCAACATCCACTCCTGCTACTGAGCCCCTCACCTGTGCCGGTGGCCCCACTCTGGCAGGACCTCAGTGGCTTTCTCCCCCCCAGTGGCTCTCTCTCCTTCAAGGCTCTCCCAGCTCAAGGGAAACCCTCCCCCAAGGAGAGGTGGCTTTGCTCAGTGCAGTAGCCCTCCCTGGTTCCAAAGAAAACACTTAGTTGGCCGTTTCCTCCCTTTAGATTTCCTGGACATGAATGAGACCCTCATCTCCTCTGTCCCCCTCCTTAATTACAGGGGCCGTATGCCAGGTTTTCCACTGAGGCCCTTCTCATTGCACCTGAGTGTGGATAACAGGAATTTCCCTTCCCCTGGCAATCTCTCCCGAAGAAATCTCACAAATCCTCTCTTGACCTCTTTTTTTATTCTAGCTCTGTCTGAGGGGTTCAAGAACCTAGGAGTTGGTGCTAACCATTTCTTTTGTAAATTATTCACACGGGTTGCCTGGCATTCACATGGTATGGAATTATGTACTCATGGAACTTTGTTATTTGTTCTGTGGGTTGTTCTCTCTTTTTAGCTGTAAATGGCATCATATCATATACACGAAAACTATTTTCATTCTACAGTATGTCATGGAGATCCTTCAATGACAGTATCATCTTATCTTATTCTTTTTTGAATTCCTTAGTAAGGTTTTTCCATAGTTTATTCCATGATTATTCTAGGGATGAACATTACAGTATTTCCAAACTTTTTGCCATTGCAAGCAACCTGAAGTCAACATCCTTATACACGCCTCCTTGCACACGTGTGCAGTTATTTCTCTAAGTGAGAAAAAGATAGGCAGAATGGCTGAGTCCTAGACTATATGCTTTAAAATTTTTATCCATTCTGCCAAAAGCTCTCTGAGGTGGCTACATCCCTTTATGTTCTCTCCCGTTGGTAGGATGTCAGGATGTTCTTTTCCTCTACTCTTACCACTCAAGGCATTCTCCTTCACGATGCCATGCTCCAAATTGTTGTGAGTTTATACTCATATCCACTGACGCACTGGATTATGTCCATGTGAATTCTTTCTCCTGGGTTTAGTCAACTGATGCTCAGTATTCATTGCCTCCTCATTTAAGCGTCACTTTCAGTACAAAAGAACTTAGAAAGCTTTAAAAAAACAAACTGCATTTTTACACTTCCTTGCAGGTAAGGTTCTGGGTGCAAATTAGGTCCTGCCAATGAAATTCATTAATGGGAAACTGGAAGGTGGAAATGAGGTTGAAGCACCTTCCTGTTGCTTTGTTGGCTGTTTTCTGATGTCAGATATGGCCACAGGATGGAGTTCCCTGAAGTGGTCCAGTGTCCAGTCTCCACATTTGTGGGTGTCCAGGGGCATTTGCTGTGGCCCCAGTGACTCCTAGCTACCCGCTACTTAATACTGGATCTTATCTGCACTGGTGTGTTCTTGGACTCAACTGTTTCGGTGGCAATCTCTTGATTTCCCACCTCCCTGGTGGGACACTTGCAATAGCTTCTCTGGCGGGTCAATTTTGCAGTGTTCTGGGGATCATTCCTGGAAACATAGCCTACCATCCAGTCCTTTGGTCAAGTTGGTAAATACCTAATTCCCTATATTAAATCCCATTCTGCATGAAATCCCTAGGGTGGTGTCTGCTTTCTGGAATTGAACCCTGAGCGATACATGCTTGCTATGTGGCTTCTAGTTTTACTTCTCAGTTATAGGCAAGGGTCCTGCTTAGCCACAATTGATGGCCTCAGCTTCCTTGTGGGTAGACCAAGAAGACAAAGTCTTGGTATTCAGCACAATGGATTTTCAGAAAAGAAGTGTTTACCTGAGCCTCAGTTACCGGAGCTAACAGATGAAAGAGACAATATCATGTCGGGAGTAAAAAGAGCTTAAATTCTGTATCCTGTGTTCTGGCCGTGGCCTGCCCCTTACCAGCAAAATGACCTTCATTAAATCCCTTTCCATCTCTGGGGCTTTAAAATAATGGGTTCCAGATTACTTTTAAGGGCTATTTTAGCTCACAGACTCTATGATCCTATGAAACCATTATTAACAACCTGAGCATGATGTGTTAAATAACATCACACCCACGGAGTGCTAAAACTCTTGCAAGTAACAGGCTCACTCCTCTTCCTCCTTGTTCTGAGTCATTCTCGGGCACTACGCTTTCTCTGTTCTGTCTGCTTGCTTTTGTTTCGTCTTCCATTAATACTAAATTGACATGAAATTGCGGTTCCGGAGAATTAGAGGTGTTGCTATGGAAACAGCCTTGATTCATTGATGTAAATGTTAAGCTATTGATGCTAATCTCTGAGGTGCTGGTTAAAAAGAAAAATACAAAATAAATGTTATAGTGAGAATGACATTTTGTTTTCAGAGAAAGTGGACCACACTCTGAAGTCTTGGTCTGAATGTATGTGCAGCACATTCTTGCCAAGATTCGGATATACCCTGGGTCTGACAATGCTCTGTGACTCACAGTGTCTGACATGATGTGGCAACTGGGATGTGTTAGTCTTGTCCTCCTGCTCTTGTGTTACAAGGACTCTTGGAATTCATTGTGAATGACATCAAATAAAAATACATCCATTTTAGGCTTATTGATCGTGGCTCGTAACTGTCTTCTTTGGGGACTCAGTGACATTTTATTTCCTTCCTTCCAACCATCTTATTTACTTTCAGAAAGATTTCCTATTCTTGGCCTTTTCTCCTTCCCCTCCCTTCCTTCTTTCCTTTCTTTTCTTTGTTTTATTGAGGTATAGTGTATATACAACAAAATTCACTTACTTTAAATGTACCATTTAATGAATTTTGATGGTTGCATGCAGTCATTTAACCTCCACCAACATCAAGATATGGAGTGGTTTCATTATCCTAAAAAGTTCCCTTTTGTCCCTTTGCAATAGATCCCCTCCACCCTGATCCCCAGCCCCAAATAACCAATAATCTGCTTTTTGTCAATGTAGTTCTACCTTTGGTAGAATTGCACATAAATGGAATCACACAGTATGTAGTCTTTTGTGTTTGACTTCTTCACTTAAAATGATGTCTTTGATAGTAATCCATGTGGTTATATATATTATTACATTTTTTTTCTTGCTGTCTAATATGCCAAAACATGAATATACCACCATTCGTTTATTCACTTATCAGTTGATACAAATTTGGGTTGTTTCTATTATAGTTTTTGGCTATTGTAAATAATTCTGTTACATATAAGTCTTTGTGTGGACATATGTTATTATTTCTCTTGAGTAACTACCTTGAAGTAGAATTGTTGGGTTGTATGGTAAGTGTATGACATTTCTTAACTTTATTGGAATCTGCCATACTGTTTTCCAAAGTGGCTGTACCATTTTACATTCCCATCTGCAATGTGTGAGAGTTCTAGTTGCTTCACTTCCTTACCAACACTGGATATGGTCTCTCAATTTCTGTACTTGTCTTGGACCAACACCAATTTGTAGATCATACTTTAAGCAGAACTGCTCTAAAATATTCATGGAAATATGTCCGTAGTCCTGAAGGTAATTGAAAAACCAACTAGGCATTCTGGTTATTGCCAAGCAGAACAACAGGTTCTAATGCTCCTCTTGGATCAAGAAAATGAAAATTACACAAGTCTAGCTTTATAGCTTTTTATGGATTCTATTTTTAAGGCCAACACTAGGATACACTTTTTGTCTGAGAAGCACTTCAAGTTTTATTTCTTTCTTAAATAATAGAAAAGAAACATAATCTCTATTTTAAAATCAGTGACTCCAAATCTAGCTCTGACATGCCTTGTGGCCTTCAAGAACGTCTTTTAGTATCCTGTCTGGCCTCTTTGGCAGTGCCTGACTGAGCCAGACTAGAATAGTGACGCACAGCCAGGCTCAGGAGCAGAGGCGGTGATGTGCACACTGGATGGGGTGGATGGAGTCACGAGGATGCATCTTCAGCTAGAGTAGGAAAAAAGACCAAATTGATCACTAATGAGGAGCCGTGGAGGATAGAATATTATTGCCAGAGGGAGTAGCTGACGCAACTTTTCCAACTCAGGTAAGTTCCTCAACATTTGGTGGTAGGAAGGAGGAAAAACACCATTGATCTGAGATGTCAGGATAGCCTTTTACATTTTCTGCCCAAAGAAGGCAGATTTGAGTCACTGCACAGTCAGATGAGTCAGGTGCCACACAATTACATGGGTAGTTTAAAATGTGGACTCAACAGCCCCAAGGGCAGGTTGATTCAGCTGCTTATTTGTGACTGAAGAGCACATCAGAGTCGAATATTCAGGAATGCACTAAAACATACTTATCTCTAATCACTTGCTGAGGGTAAGTTAGAGCTAAGCGGGGTCATTTTGCTAAATAGTGCAGAAGAAATTTCATCAAAAGATTAATTCACTAAGGGGAAATTGCACTATATTCAGAATGAAAGTAGCTGTAAAGTGTAGGAGACCCTGCTGAGATAATACTGCCACCTGGCTACGGGTTATTTTTAGCAACATATTCTGGAATGGGATACAGTTACTGAAGATACATGAAGAATTAGACCTGCATTAAACCAAGACACATTTTTCCACAAAAAAAAAAAAATAAATTTTTTTGAAAGTATATGTTGAAGAGTTATTTAGGGTAAGAGAGGGCCGTAGGAAATAAAGCATATTATCATTTAGAATTTGGAAGCTCTTCTCTTTTTTCCCACATTGATATAATTAGCTTTAAATGCATTTACAATGGCTTCAAGGATTAAAGTGTACTTATCTTTTAGGCAGAAAATGCAAGGTTAAAAAATCCAAGTTTATGAATAGTGAAGCAAAACACTGTAGGATATTTTAAGTACATTACAAATTTATCGCATAATCATTGGGTCAGCAAGTATAAGGTCCTTTCTATAAAGTTGACTCAAATGAAACAATTTAAATACAAAAATAATTAATTACTAGACATCTGGGTTAAGACGGCTGCCAGGCAGAGAGATACCCAATTGGCTACCCTGCTCCTGAAGGTGCACACTTTCTAAAACTACTCATGGAAACCATTCATGAAATTAGTTGCAACTGCCCAGGGATTAAACACATTAGTCAACCATCTGTCACACGCCAGGAGAAGTTTTATTAATCTAAGTGTCTAAGAGGCCCATGATCCAAATTGAAGAAGAAGGTTTCCATGTATCCTGGGGCTACAGAGATTTGGAGCCTTCATTGCTGAGCAACGTCGGTTACCTCTTTATTGCATGGGGACAGCTCTAAGAGGCAGTCATGGTCATTTCACTCCACGTCAAGCCTGTCTTTCCACTTCTACTCAAGGGCTGCAACGTAGACTCCTGCAGTGCTCTTGCAGGAGGGCAAGGTTCCTCACCGCAGCCAGGAACGGAACAGGAAGGCGATACAGGTGCAAAACTGGGAACGATGAGGGGACTAACAGTCACCAGAGCTTTTAGTTTTTCTAAATACTGCTTCTACCAAGCAATGAACTAGACCCTGCTTCAAATTATTCTGGGAGAAAGAACCCTCTAACTGGTCCAACAATTAGACAGTGAACTTTAGTATGTGTAATAAGTTAGTATCTTAATAGGTAGTTAGCCATTTGGGAAAAAAATAATTTAGATGCTCATCCCATGTCATATATCAACATACATTTCAGATGAACTAAAGAATTAGATATAAGTGATTAAGCTATAAAATAAAGAAGAATAAGTTGCTATCTAAGTTTGGGATGGGGAAATGACTTTTGGGCATAAAAATCAAGGGAAAAAATCTTACAAAGAAAAATTTGTAATAGATTTGACTACATAAAACATGTATTCTGTATATATTTTGAAAAACCATGACAAACAATACAAATAAAGATATCAAAATGAATAAATATTTACACAATTATAATAATGAGTAAACTCATGTCCTTATTATAGAAAGATTTCATATAAGTTAACAATCATTCCATTCCCTCAATTTAAATTAAAATTAACAAAGTCCAGGAAAAGATAATTCATACATTTAATATTTTATGAAAATAGCAAATAACATTAAAATGTCCAGCCTCCCCAGGAACTAAACAAATCTATCAAAAACAAGATTGT
This sequence comes from Avahi laniger, assembly GCA_963575035.1. Taxonomy (NCBI): domain Eukaryota; kingdom Metazoa; phylum Chordata; class Mammalia; order Primates; family Indriidae; genus Avahi; species Avahi laniger. The sequence continues at coordinate 7,705 of CAUYSK010112578.1, forward strand.
TTCTTTTAAATATTAAATGGCAATGAGTTTTTTAAAAGATAATGTACAAATATAACTAAATAAAGACCCTCTAATCATTGGTAGAGCAATTTGGCCATATTTGTCAAAATTTATTTTACTTTAGTAAATTTTTCCCGATAGCCTAATGAACTAGTCAGAAATTTAAGGATTTATATATCAAAATATTCATTAATTTGTCAAAAGTTTGAAATAACTCAAATGCCCAACACTAGAAATATCTTATAGAAATCACAGTACAGCCATATGAAAATATGATCTTTAATTATTATTTTTAATTTAATTATTTACTTTTAAATTTAATTTTCAAGAATATTAATAGTTATTTGAAATTATAATTAGTAATATGAGAAATGTTCACAGTGCAATGAGCTTTCTGAACTGTAATAAATACTTTATTTCAAAATGAAAATAGTTTCTTATTTTTCTGATGATAAAAATAGAATGTAAAATTTAAATTTTTAAAAAAGCAACACTGAAAGGCCAAAGGCCAAAGTAAGAATGAGTCAAAACACCATCTCTCAGAGATAAAAGATGTTAAATTAATGAATAGCCTTCCATACATTAATAGTTCTCTGTACATATACGTAGACACACACTCTCATGCACAGATTTACATATTATTTTCATGAACTAGAGAATACTTGTGCCAAATTTTAACTAATTTCCTTTCATTCAAGATATTTGTTAATATCTTTCCAAGTCAAAATTATACATCTTCTTCATTTGTAATGATTGCATAGTATTTTTTTTTTAATTTTATTTATTTATTTATTTAGAGACAGACTCTCACTCTGTCACCCTGGGTAGAGTGCAGTGGCGTTATCGTAGCTCACAGCAACCTCAAACTCCTGGGCTCAAGAAATCCTCCTGCCTCAGCCTCCCAGGTGCTGGGATTATAGGCGTGAGCCACCTCACCCAACCCATAGTATTCTCTTGTATATTTATTCCAAAATTCATTTAACTAGTTTTCCATTGATGGATATATTTAACAAATAGACAGGACCAGGCCATGCAGCTGGACAGAGAGCCCAGTTTTCAGGAGACAGTCTCTGTCCTCCTGCTCATCTATTTTCTGTGGCTGCAAATGTGATGACAACCTTGTTTGTAGCTAGCAGTCTCTCAGAACTGTAGGCACCAAACACGCCGAGCACACACACCAGCTGTGCAAAGCGTTACCTGAACCTGTCCACTCTAAGCTCCTGGCAACCTTCTAAAAAATGAGATTCAAGCTGCCAGAGGAAAGGGGGTCTTGTTCCTTTGGGAAGCTGAGTTTTTCTGGTTTCAGTCCACCCTTTCCAGGCAACCTGAGCACATGGGGTCATTGCATAATCCTGCCTATATCTCTCCCCAAGAACATTGTCCTGAAGACTTGCAGGACACCTCTATTAAAGATGTGCTTTTGGAAAATTTTAAAACATTAGTTATTGAAAGGTCACTCTTGGGGCCAGAGGATTGAGCTTGTCTTGTTTCTTCCTTTCTAGTCTGGAGTTATCTTACAATAAACTTCACAGTCTATGACTTGGCTCAGCCTTGCTTGCAAATTACCTCCTGAGAAATCCTACTTTGCATATTGGAAGCTTATCTTTAGCTCTTACTTTTCTGTTGCATTTCTGCTATTACAATCCTAACTCTTCCCAGTCTCTGCCTGGGATACCTAACTAGGAAGAATGTGACATAATGCAGAAATGCACAAAGAAAAGCACGTTGACATTTTTCAAAATATTTTTCTTACAGCATCCACACATAAATCCACATCCTTCAAAAAATAAATTTGCAACATATTTTTAAGCGATTGCTATTGTTATAAAGCATTTAAGTAACAGTAGAATTACTTGAAAACTAACACCAAATATGAAATCCAATTACATCCTGCTTAGAAAATTATAATTACTTCCCAAGGCCAACAGTGCAGGACCAAGCTCTTATTCTGCATAGTATAAAAGATTATTTATTTATAATCTGATCCAACTGCTTTCTTTTCTCTCATTTTCTGCCATTCCTTATTGTGTTCACTATAGAAAGATGTTACCATAGCAAACTTCTCCTTATTTCCCTTAGATGGCTGTCGGTATTTTATCACTTTGTGACTCAGCTCACTTTTCTGCCTTGACTTAGAACAGGGCTTCTCGACCTTGGTGGTCACTAGAATCACCTGGTGAATATTAAAAACTTTTTACTTATTTATATTTTAAATTTTGAAATGATTTTAGATTTACAGAAGAGTTGGAAAGATAGTACATAGAATTCCTGTATATCCCTCACCAGTTTCCCTTAATGTTAACATTTTACCTAACTGTGGTACATTTATGAAAACTAAAAAATTGCCTGGGCATGGTGGCTCATGCCTCTAATCCCAGCACTTTGGGAGGTGGAGGCAGGAGGATCACTTGAGGCCAGGAGTTCAAGACCAGCCTGGGCGATATAGTGAGACCCTAACTCTAAAAAAAAAAAAAAAAAAAAAAAAGCCGGGCATGATAGCAGCCACCTGTAGTCCCAGATACTGGGGAGGCTGAGGTGGGAGGATCACTTGAGCCCAGAAGCTGGAGGCTGCAGTGAGCTATGATCTGGTCACTGCACTCCGGCCTGGAGGACAGAGCAAGAACTTGTCTCAAAAACAAACAAACAACAACAAAAAACTAAGAAGCAGACAATGGAACTTTAGTAACCAAACTACAGACTTCATTTGGATTTCATGTTTTCCCAACAATGTCCTTTGTTCAAAGATCCCAATAAGAAATCATATTGTATTTACTTGTCATATCTCCTCAGCCTTCTCTAATCTATGAAAAGTTCTCAGTGTTTCCTGGTTTTTCAGGATCTTGACACTTTTGCTAGTCAGATATTTTGTAGAATGTCCCTAGAGTTTGTCCAATATTTTCTTATGATTCAGCTGGGTTTTGGATTTGGGGGGAAAAATACCCCTGAGGCTATGTGCCCTTCTTGCTGCATCGTACCTGGGGGCATGTGATATCAACCAGACTTGTCACTGGTAATGTTAACCTTGATCCCGTGGTCAAGGCGATGTCTTCTGGGTTTCTCCACTGTAAAGTTACTGCTTTTCCCTTTCTGTACATATTAGCTGTTTACTAAGTCCAGCCCACACTCAAAGGGAAGGGAATTAAGCCTCGCCTTTTGGAGGAAGATATATGTATATGTATAAACTGCGACTTGTGTTAAAACAACCACAGTAACTAAGAATATTTTGAGGGAGATACTTTGAGGCTATGCAAATATCCTGTTTTTCTTCAAAGTTTTGCCCACGAATTCTAATATTCATCTATGGATCTTGTCTACAGCAACTATTTCTCTGGTGTTCTCAAGGTGATTTTCTATTTCCCTCATTTCTTCTATGTTCGTGCATTGGAGTTCTTTCTATAAGGAGTAGTTTTCCCTTTTCTCCCCTTTATGTACCTATTCAATCATGCATTTATGTGGGTAAAAACACATGAGTATTTATCTTATGCTGTGGGTTTGTTGCTCACACTGCCCCAGCTTTGGCCACTGGGAGCCCCACGTCTTTCTGACATGCTCCCTTTGTTCCCCGGGCCACCTTCTTTTAATACACTTACTTTCTGGTACTGCAAAGATGCTCTGGATATTCATGTTGTGTGTTCCTTGCTTCAGGCCTTAGAATTTGTCCTCTTCCCAAGGAGCCTTGCTCCCGTCCTTGGAGCCTGATGTTTAGACGCTAAGACCTGGGTGTCAGGGGTACTCCTGACGCCTTGAGTGCCACTACTTCTTGGCCTTCTCAGAGGACAGAATGAGGAAATATGTGCA
>CAUYSK010112581.1:0-29778 GCA_963575035.1 Avahi laniger
AATTGCAAAGATGTAGAAACAACCCAAGTGCTCATCAATACATGAGTGGATTAATAAAATGTGGTATATGTATGCCATGGAGTACTATTCAGCCATAAGAAACAATGGTGATATAGCACCTCTTGTATTTTCCTGGATAGAGCTGGAATCCATTCTACTAAGTGAAGTATCCCAAGAATGGAAAAATAAGCACCACATGTACTCACCATCAAATTGGTTTTACTGATCAACACCTAAGTGCACATATAGGATTAATATTTATCGGGTGTTGGGCAGATGGGAGGGAGCAGAAGGGGATGGCTATATACATACATTATGAGTGCGATGCACACCATCTGGGGGTTGGACATCCTGGAAGTTCTGACTTGGGGGCGGGTGTAAGGGCAATATATATAACCTAAACACTTACACCCCCATAATATGCTGAAATAAAAAAAAATTTTATAAACATACATTATTGTTGACTATAGGTACTCTACTGTATAACAAATGTCCTACAGCTTCTTCCTCTTGCTTAACTGAAACTTTATACCTGTTGATTAGTAGTGACTCCTAATTTTCCCTCCCTCATCCCCTGACAACCACTATTTCACTCTTTGATTCTATGAATTTGACTATTTTAGATACTGCATATAAGTGGAATTATGTAGCATTTTTCTTTCTGTGATTGGCTTATTTCACTTATCAACAGAGTGAAAAGGCAACCTACGGAATGGGAGAAAATATTTGCAAACCATATGTCTAATAAAGGATTAATCTCCAAAATATATAAGGAACTCCTACAACTCAATAGCAAAAACCCCCAATAATAACCCAATTAAAAGTGGGCTAAAGACTTAGATAGACATTTTTCCAAAGAAGACACATATATGGCCAACAGGTAAAAAAAAATAATCAACATCACTAGTCATCAGGGAAATGCAAATCAAAACCACAATAACATATCACCATACACTTGTCAGGATGGCTATTATCAACAAAACAAAAGACAAGTGTTTGTGAGGGAGTGGAAAAACTGGAACCCCTGCACATTGATGGTGGGAATGCAAAATGGTGTGGCCACTATGGAAAACAGTATGGAGGTTCCTCAAAAAATTAAAAATAGAGCTACCGTATAATCCAGCAATCCCACTTCTGGGTATATACCTAAAAGAATTCAAATCAGAACCTCAAAGAAATACTAGTATTCCTATATTCATTGTATTAATAACACTATGCACAACAGTCAAGATGTGGAAACAACCCAGATGTCCATTGACTTACAAGTAGATAAAGAAAATGTGTTATATGCATACAATGGAATATAATTCAGCCTTACAAAAAGAGAAAATTCTGCAATATGTGACAGCACCGATGAACCTTGAGAACAGAAGAGGATCTTTTTAAAAGGAAAACCATCCATTTACTGTATAATACCTGTGTGTCATTGGATATAACATTCAGTAAAGGAACCACGGTGACCCTGAAAGTTCTTGAGCACCTTTCTAGTTTGTGTCAGTTTTCTTACACACTCTTTTGATTCTTTCATTAAATGACTACTACCTCCCTCCTGTAAGGTACAAACATCTTCAGAAGGATTTTGATGACTATACGGGGTAAGGATATATAATATGGGGCAGGATGATGGACAGTTTTATACACCTCCCAAATCAGCTTTTCAAAAATATCTTTTAATGATGTATTATAAACTGGAAATTATTATTATCATGATTTCCCTTGCTTTTCTTGCTCTGAATTCCCAGAGCTATTTTTTCAATCTCTCTTTCTCTCTCTCTCACACACACACACACTCAACACCCTTACCTTTGAAATAAATATAATCATTCTCCAAACCCAAAATGAGTAAAGTCAAAATTATTTGCATTGTATCTTTCCATCATTACTGTTACAAAACAAATGCTAGCAGTATAATCCTAAATTTAAAAAAAATCAAATTTGTGATTTTGCTCATAAACTTAATGGTTTATCACAGGCAAAAATGTATAGTTTGACTCTGCTGAAATTTAAATTATTTGCTCTATTAAAAGATAGTGATTAATTATGTTTTCTCACAGAACTAAAATACTACTTAAGTACTAAAAGTGCTCATAGTTTTCTTTAGCTGTGTCATTTTTAGAGACAAACCTAGGTTCTCATAGCTAGACCCAGCTGTGGAGTCCTCTGCAGGGGCTAGGCTGGGAACAGAACCAATGTATCCCATAGTACCATCAAAAACCATGACAACAGTGTTTGATAACAGCATCCCATTGTCATGAATGATAGGAAACACTGTTACTATCCATTTACTTTTTCTCATGAAACCATGTGATTTACTTTAGTAGGAGATAAATCAACAATACTGAAGCATTAGTAAATATTAATATCTGGATTATTTTGAGTACATCCTTTGTGAAACCCTTTTCTCTCCAGTGTAGTAAATTCCTGGTTAAGGTAATTGTTTAACTTGTCAAGATGATTTGAATAGCTATAGACACAATGGAAATAATATTTTTTTCCTTAGGAATATTGTGCATGTATTCACTGTGCTAGATACTATGTGCTAGAGTTTAATAAAACATCTGGGGTTTTCTAATTTTTTGTAAAGATAAGTGCATTTTTCTACCACAGTATTGAAAATTTTATGGGATAAAAGTTTGGGTACCTGAAAAAAATAAGAATAAAATCAATATATAGTTCATTAAATATGAAATGTTTGATTTCAAATCAAAAGTATAGTTTATTATATTTCAAACAAGAAGCAGTACAAATAATCAAAGTATATGTCTAAAATATTGACACAGTTTTGCCATTCTAATGGTAGCTTGTTTATGCCAGCAGCAAAGAAGCCTGGAGAGAGAGAGGCAATGAAATTGAGAAAGGTATTTTTCATAGGTTGTTGAGAATTGAATGTTTTTCATAGCAAAAAGTGATCCAAAGCCTGGAAGAAGTGGTAGTCAGTTGGTGCAAGGTCTGGTGAATATGGTGAATGACAGAGAGTTTCCAAGTCCAGCTTCTGTATTGTGAGCAGCTTTGTGTAACATGTGGTTGAGTGTTGCCTTACAAGAGGATTGGCCTGTCTCTATTGACCAATCTCAGCTGCTTAATTGCAAGCATTCTCATCATTTCATCCAACTGTTGTAGTAGACATCTGCTGTAATCGATTGATCAGGTTTCATGAAGCTGTGTTGTGTAATATCAGTGCTGGACCACCAAACAGACACCCTTAGCTTTTTTTGATGAATATTCAGTTTTAGATTGTATTTCTGCACTTCATCTTTATCCAACCATTGTGCCAAACACTTACAATTGTCAAAAGGAATCTGTTTTCCATCACACATAACAATATGGTGTAGAAATGGTTCACTTTCATGTAGTGAAAAAAAAAAGGCAAACTTTGAGATGATTTCTCTTTTTCATGTTTGTATGATTCATGCAGAACCCATCTATCCAGCTTCTTTACCTTGCCAATTTGTTTCAAATGGTCCAATATTGTTGGAATAGTAACGTCAAACCTTGATGCTCATTCACGCATAGGTTGAGATCAATTTGCTTCCACTACAGCTTTCAGCTCATCATTATCCATCTTGGCCTCAGGTCGCCCCTGTGGCTCATTCTCAAGATGCAAATCACCAGAATGGAATTTCTCAAACCATTGGCCTACTGTGCATTCATTAGCCACATCCTTCCCAAACACTTTGTTGATATTTCAAGCTGTCTGTGCTGCATTTGTTCCATGACAGAACTCATATTCGAAAATATATGACTTATCCATGATTTCACAAAAATTGCTCTTAAAAAAACTTTGAAAGATAATCACAAGCCACAATGTACGTTTGAAAGACTAAGGACGTACCTTCACAGTAAAAATAAAATAAGACATGTCAAAGTGAAATGTCAGAGATATCAACTATCAAACTTAGTACTGAAGGAAATCAGACATTTCATACTTAATACAGTTTATCAATAAGAATATTACTCATCCAAGTTGCAGTTTATTTCACTAGTCAGTCAAGAAGCCTAGAAGAGATTCAAGATAATGGAAGTTTCCTAGCCTCAGTCATTTGGTCCATTCTCTAAATTATACTCCTGGACAATGTGGTCCTTTGACTTGCATCCTGCAAGAGAAGCATTGGGGAAACTGAGTCCATGATATTAACAATTAAATTTTGTTCCTGTCAAGGTCAGAATGTGTAGAGGAGATCCATTTTGGCATCCAGCCACTTTGGGAAGCTCAACACCACTTACTTATCTGATTGAGATTTACCGTCAAACAGATGAACGCAGAAGCCTTAACGCTGAGCTCCAGGAGGACTTAAGTGCTGGTAAAAACAAAGTGAAATTGTTTGGGAGCTCCCTTTCTGAATGCATTTTTTCCCCCAGTCATACCTATGTTATGAGTTTAAACCTCTCTGATCAGATTTGGAAGGCATGGGAAATATTGATTAAATCTTAAAATGCTTCAAGAGATTGAATGCCAACTCAAAGCTAAAGTTCCAAAATAAAATGCTTTCTGTGTTTTGCTTACTGAGATTTTCATTTGTCTGGTATCTCCTGTCTTGTTAGTAGGAATTCTACTGGTTCTATCGCCATTCCAACCATCATTTGCATACCCCTGTGCACTTGTGTTCAAATTATGAAAAAGTTTTTTTTTTCATTTTTAACATCTTAAATAAAAAAGTTAAAAAAATTAAAACATAAAACAAAAAGAAAAACAAATACAAGAAAGAAATTATACAAATACAGAAGGGTAGACATTGCCAAGGAAATGTGAGGTGTCTCATGACAAAGATAGAAAATGTGATGGAGATTGGGAATACAGAGTTTCTGTTTGGGGGGGCTGAAATATTTTGGAAGTGTATAGAGGTGATGGTTGCACAACATTGTCAATGTAATTAATCCCACTGAATTGTACTCTTAAAAATGGTTAAAATGGCAAATTTTATGTTGTATATATTTTACCACAATTAAAAAACTCCAGTAATGTAATGTAACAAATACCATTGAATTGTACACTTTAAATGAGTGAGTTTTATTGAATGTGAATTATCTCTCCATAAAGCTGTTAAAGAAATGTCATAGAGAAGAAGAGGATGAAGCCTGCTAAAGAGAAAGGCCACAGGCAATGTGTTAGAGTCGTAGCCTTTAAGTTTTCATTTTTGAGAATTTGATTTGATATACTTCTTCCTACATAGTCTTATACTTCCCTGGCAGGTGTCTCATTTTAATCTATCTTGGGAGAAAACAGGATGGCAAACTATTGTAGCTGTTGACATATGAATCTTACTTGGTTTTAGCTTTGTGGCTTCTAGAAATTTTGGCTTTTCCTTCCAATCTTTAAAAGAATCGTGCTGATCAGTGGCAGGTGGTCCTTTGATTCCTTATCAAGATGGCACTTTGGACAGCAATAGAAATCCAGTAAGGTGACCCTGATTGGTCATGTTTTTTACCAGGCTTTCCCAAATTCTGACAACAGGTAGAAAAGAAAATAGCTAGTGACAATTGCCTTTGTTAGAGAATGAGACGTCTAGTTATCTGCTAAAAATGTTACCAGTGATTATGACTTGTGAATTCCACACGATGTAATCTCATATTTCTGCAACCATCACCTAAGCTTCAAATTCATTAAAATCCATGAACAATTGTAAAATGCTTACCAATTTCAAACTTTCCACCTTCCATTTTATGTATTATAACCAATTTCATCAATTGCTTCTACCCTATCACGGAACAAACTACAGTTGAAGTCATGGGTTAGAAGAGACAACTTGTCACTTAAGGTAAATTCAATCTTATTACCACAATTTCTCAAGTTCCTGAAAAAAGGATTATGACTCCACCAAAGAGGAAGCCTCTGTTTTTTATGCTGTTTGTTTTGCAGCCTTTGTTTTCTACTTACAAGGACAATCTACTAATCAAAACTCAATGTAAGAGCAGAGAGATGGGGGAGAGGAGAACTCACAGGAAGAAGAGAAGAGAGTCATGTTATAATTTATCAAGATAAATAACGCCACCTCAGGCTTTATAACAAATAAAGCCATACTTAATAGCGATGATAGAGCACTTGGATTTGTTGTTGTTGCTGTTGTTGTAAAGACCTTAGAAGCATTTGGATATTTTAATTATGACTCCAGAGGAAATTATTAACGGAACAAAATTTTCTCTTGATTTTTTTAATTTTGATTTTTCTTGAGATGACATTGACTTTCTCAAAAATACTTAAGAATTCTAAAATAAAAGGTCAAAATGCCTTCTTCAGGACAAACTCGTTTTCTTCCTAATGATTCTTCTGGAACTACAGTCAATGAAATCATCAGAACACAACAGGGTTTGTTCTGGGACAGACTTTTTGATTTCTCATTCCAAGACAAAGAAAGACTGAAAAGTCCAAACCAAGAAATTTTTCTCCAAAACAAATTCTGTATTGTTTGAATGATCCTCTTCTTAGCTGCGAGGAAATGCTTGATGGAGTTATTTTTAACTGGGGACAGAACATTCATTCTGGAAAGTGTTCAGATCCTAATATTGTAATGAGTAGAAATATGTGCTGTTGATGAAAGACTATGCCAATCTCAGTATCCCTGTCAACACTTAGATGCAGGTTCATTAACAGACAATCAATTTTATGGTTTTCAGGAATTAAAGACTTCTAGTTGCAGTGAAGTCTTGACTCTGGGTCACCTATATCAATGCTACATGACACGAGGTGCTTGACAACATTTAGATATAGATGTTTTTTGCCCGTGCCCAATGTTTCTTTATAAATAATGACCCTGGATGATAATAAATGGATTCTGTTTCTTTTATTATTACTTTCATTAAACAATGTTAGTCGTGCAGAATGATTAAAAAACAACTACTAACTTTGAATATGTACATCCTATTAACTGATATAAACTGATCCAGTCTTTCATTATAACAGTGAATTTTCAGGTTGTACAAAATATGTAATTTATATTCCAAATACAACAATCACTTCTGTGTTAATCATTCAGTACAATTCACAGATTCCTACTACATAGCTGCATATACTTATAGAATTTTAGCCCAAAAGAAAGTACAAACAGGAAGCATGCTCAGTTTAATGGTTAGTGGCGCACTAGAGGTGGGTGTCGGCGATGGGTATCCTCCGGAGCTCTACGATCTGGGAGTCGGTCAAGGTGCCTCCCTCCTGGCTGCCTTGGCCAGATTCGTTGTCACTGATACTGAGACCAGCACCTGCAGCAGAAACAGAATAAACACAAAACCCCAAACTATTAGTGTGGTGAATTCTTAAGGATCAAGTTACAGTATTCCAAACATGTTTATTTCTATTACGTTGGTAAAATATGAGCTATACATTTAGAATAGATATTGTTAGTACCAAACAATTATGGAACTGTATTTTACATTTCCTTTGGTAGTTTTTTAAAGGAGAAATTAATTTCTAAAGATACACATTTTGAGTTCTCACTCTTTGTTAGTTTCCACATGTTGGACAGGTGTAACTTACTACCCAAAACAGCTTTTGTCAATTGAAGGCTCATCAAAATAGAAAATCAGTCAAGTTATTAGACTTTTTCAGCAAGGGGGTAGGATTTGCTGTTATGAAACATATAACCTCTCACCCCACATGTACTGAGCCTGGTAGGTCCGTCACTGAGAGTCAAGGTTAGGCAGTGATCTGAGAACACCTGGAGTCGTATCAGATGACACTGGCTCTGAATGATTCAGATCTGATCTCAAGATAAAAATAATTGCGTAACACAGTGTCAAACCAGATCCGCACAGGGATCCCACGATGCTCGCTGCTGTTAACTGCAGACAGCACCCGGAATCTCTGTTTTGAGGAAGCTTCACTGTTCGCTACTTTTTACACAACTCAGAATTCAGAAAACTTAAAACTATGCTAGAGTAACACCTTGTTTTCTTCTGCAGTAACGTGCAGAAGAACACATAAACTCTTACACTCGCTCCCGCTGTGTGTGTGTGTGTGTGTGTGTGTGTGAGACAGAGAGAGAGAGAGAGAGAGAGAGAACATGGATGTGGTCACAGGGCATGCAGGATGAATCACCAGAGGTTACAGTTCCCGGCTCCTCCCCCTCTGCTGGCCACTAGACTCTGCAAACAGGAGGAAAGTGAAAAACCAGTTGCCTAGGCAGCTGAGACTTCCCTTTCTGTCTGAGACTGAGGAAAGGCGATTCTGCAGAGTTGGCAGCTATGGGAAGATGGTGAATTAGCTTCATCTTAGCCTATTTGGAGATGCAAGCAGGAGCCTACTAACAATCTCCTTCTAGCCAGGCCCTCCCTCTTCTGGGCCGCTGCCCTCCACACCCTCTCTGTTAAAGGCTGCTGTTGGAACTCCATTTTTTCCCTTTGCTTCTGTGACATAAAACTTGTCCATCTCAAGCTCTGATCTGCTGGCTCTTTCCAGGGCTCTTTGGCTTTTTCTTGCATCTCCTCCTGCTGTCTCACCCGTGGGGGGCCTTGTCTTCAGCCCTGCCTCAAGGACTGCAGGATCTATCCCACCCTTGACTGAGCTCTAGCCCAAAATCTCACTAGTATTTATCTTCAAGTTCAGGACATAGAGCCACTGGTCACTCCCTTTTCACACCACGTAACACCATCCCTGGCGCCTCTGCTTGGGATGCCCCTCTCATTCCCCACCCCTTTAATCTGGCTGTCTCCACTCTTCCTACAAATATCTTCTCAGGTATCGCCTCTGCTACCCATGTAAACATGATAATTCTCTTTTAATAATTCTGACCGCCCCAATGGAATGCCTTTCCTGTCTTCCTGTTTCCTAGCTCATAGGACAGTGCCCAGTACACTGTGGGTGTTCAGTAAATGTTCGTTGAATGTTTTAACAAACGAAGCTCTTCATCCTAGTGTGTGAAAATGCCTCTTCCATCCTGTCACTCATTTTGTTCCTCTGGTCCATTGTGCATGCCACTTCCCTTTCCTTCTCATGAGCAAACATCAGTTCCTATTGCCAGTTGCATCACGTCTGGAACCCTTTGCATTAGCTTTCAAAACACCCCATAATCTGGCCGTACCCTACCGAATAGATGTATTCCAATCTTCGCCCATTGGAGAGATTTCTCTGACACCGATCAGATCTCCTAACTGGTGCTGAATGTATCACGTTAATTCCAGCCTGAGTCTTCCTATTGATCCATCAGGGCCCATCTCCACACCCTTTTACAAACACTTCTTTTACCATTCCTTCAAAGCATGGAGCTGGATGTAATATTTGAAAAGAAAGGTCCTTATAATTGACAAAATTATTAATTATATCTCTTTTACTCTCTCAAATTGCCCTGGTTCGGATGATAAATTTAATCGTAGTCCTATATGAAATGTATTTGTGAAGTTGTGAAGCAAAGGTTTAACAAACACCTGTGAACTCTTTCCTCAAGTTAAGAACTAGAATATTTCCAATGACAATGTTCTTCTAAAAACTTAGTAAGTTGCTAAAATTTAAAAATTAAATTCATTTAATATTTTTAGACAATCAGATTTCTTGTTTCTCTTGAAAAACAAAAAAACAGACAACACTGGGTCTGCATTTCTGCACTGCAAAAACAAAAAAAAGGAGCGAAAACATGGACCAGGTGCTCCCCTCCAGTTTTCACCCAGCCCTCTTGAATCTCTACATTTGCCTGGCCCCTGAAGGTAATGATTGCATCTACCTCTGGGCCTTAAAAGGACAAACGGCCCATGCTTCTCTGCCAGGAGAACAGGGGAACAATACAATTTGAAAGAAACTCAGGGAATCAGTAGGATAGTGGCTGCTCCATAGGGAGAAGGCAAGTGAGGCCCTGAGCCCTGTAGGAGCAGGATCCAGGCAAGAAGGAGCTAAAGGGCTAAGTAACAGAGTTGTCTGAAATGGAGCAACCAGGGAGAAACAGAGAGGACCCCACCATTAGCCTCGGGGCAGAGTAGGGTTGACTGATTTCACTAGTACCAACATCCCATGAGTTCAGCTTCTGCCAGCTCTACATCTCACTAGGGATGCCATAATAAAGCATTTGGTGACCACAGAGATGAAGCGCACTAGAAAGACAAGTTCTGTACTGAAAGCATGCTGAGCTTGTTCAGTAGTAGCCCAGGGCGCTGAGAGATGCAAGCAAGTTCTAGACCCAGCCTCCTCTTGAGTCACTGAATCTGCCTGACCTGCCTCCTCCTCCTTCCCAATTTCTTCCCTGTTCAAAGAAATGCACAAATACCCAAATGCTGAGACTCAGAAAGGGCAGATGCTACACACAAGTATAACATGGCGGAACTGGGAGCACAGACCAAGGCTCCTATCTCTTTGCAATTCTTTAAATCGTCTAAAAGCGTACTTTGCAGTAAGTATCCTGACTTTCTTAAAGGTATTTTCATGCTTGAATTTTAAACCAAAAATTCAAGAAAAATCCATCAACTGTGATAACGGCGACTCTTTCCTTTTAGGCAGAACGTGCACTCTTAAAGGAGCTAAAAGTCATAATTTATTAATACATTCATCATGGGCCTCTCCTTTTCTCACCATTTTAACATGCTTTGGTTAAGAAAAGGGTGATTATGAGTCCTGTTTTACAGGTGCAGGGACTGCGAGAGAATCAGAGATGTTCACTGAGTGGCCCACATCACACGGCAGGGAAATTCACAGAGTGAAGATATCTACTCGGCTCTGACCCCAAATGTAGGGTGTTTTCTTCTACATCACATTGCTTCTTTGCTGGCAGCTCTAATCATGTTACTTCCTTATCCTCAAAGTTTCAAGTGTTCAACTTTATCTACAGAATAAGTTTCAAGCTCCGTGGCATGTATTCAAGCTCTCCCCAACTCCCACTAGACTCAGCGCCATCCTACCTCCCTCAATAGTCATGGCACAGCGAACACCAGGTGTTATAGAACATATGATGAACAGATTTGAAATTGTTTGTAAGCATAGTCATGTATTGAACCCAACAAATAATTCATACCATGTACTGAACCTAAACTCTGCCACATACTATGATAGATGCTTTATGTAGACAATCTCCAAGCCTCATGAAAACTTACAAGCTAATTATAATAAGCCTTATTTGCTAAGTGAGGAAATGGAAAGGCTGAGTCCCATGCTGAAGTCACACAGCTGCAGAACTGGGATACCAGTGCAGGGCTACTCTGACCCTCTGGTCCATTCTTAGTTTATATGGCCTTTTACAATGTGACAATGATATAAGGGTCATACTCTTTCTTTTTCTTAGGAAAAAAATTCAAAATCCTTCAAAATTCCACTTTTCCACTTGGATTGCTACCTAACTTTGTTTAGTACACTGGGCTGCAGAAGTTCCTGAAGTTAAATCAGTTGTTTGCTGTGATGTCTCTCAAAGAGAAATTTATTGATGAGTTCTTTGAGGAGTTTGAGTATTTTGAGCCTTGATTCTGAATGTTTTCATTTGTGTCCAAGGAGTTGCCATTTATTTTCTTCTAACTGAAAAATAAATCATTTCTAGGATTCTGATAGGGAAATGTTCACCATGACATTTGTGTCATTGGCCTGAGGGTCAAACCAGGAAGCCAAGGGACAGCGGGTAGTGGGGAATCAGGTTCGTCACTCTGGGAGAAGCCTCTGTGAAGAAAGACCCTATTTCTGAGCCCAGTGTGCTCCAAGCTGGACATTTCCAGGAATCTTGTCAGCTTTGGATCAACATATTAATAAAAATGCAATATTCAAGACACTTCTTGTTAGGAATGTATTTAATCAATAGAGTGCATTCCCTTCATCCTGCCCTCATCCTCTGTGTAGATTGAGTCTCTCTTCTAGCTAGCTGGGTACCTTCATACCTTCTCCTCTTCCCTAAAACAGAGGCTGTCCCAGGATGACTGTTCCCATTCTCCTAAAGTCCTGGTTGGGGACACTGACAATACCTTAGACAGTTCTATTAAAAAAAAAAAACTAATAATAACTGTGACACCACTAGTCTAGAACTGAGTGACTCATTTGTCTGTGGAAAGGCTAATGCACTTCAAGAACAATTAACTGAAGGACATTATGTCCTCTTTTCTCATAGTGAAATGTGGATTTCTCACAGAATGACAAATTATTTTTAAAAAATTGAAAGCATCAATAGCGTTTTCATTTCTTTTTTAAAAAAATCCAATATGGTTAAAATTCAGATAGAAAAAGAAGTCCATGATTGGCTTTGAGGCTATTTAAAGTCAAACTATTTTAATATATTTGCCTTTATGATAATTTTAAAATATGTAAAAAAGTGTACACTAACACATTGATCTCAACAACATTGTCTTGCTCACTTCAGAATTCAATTGTAGCTGCTAAACATGAACTTGGAGCCTGCTGACACATTTGTAAATGCTTATAAAGAAGCGATGGTGTTTTCTAATTTGGAAAGTGGCTACCTGAGCCTTTCCCTCTTAGAGGTCTAGTCTTTCTCACAGTTAACGTAATTAGAAAAAGAATGTCTTCGCTAGAGTGTTAGGTCTCCCACTTGCTTCTTAGAGCAATGGCATTCTGACACTAAATTCCCTCTGCTACATCCAGTAAAGGCATCCTACCTACTGACTTCACATAAGTATTCTAGTATGTGCTTGCATATCTCAACATTATTCCTAGTTGAAAGATGATGAGTTCTAAGATTCACAGGGCACAGGAAATGGTATCAAGGCTATTGAAAGGCGTACTTAAGTCAGTCCCCCTTCCTGAAACCAATTCATCCATCCTTCTATCCATCTATCCTACATGGAGCATTGACAGATACCCAGCACTGTTATATTTCCAGAATTACTAAGATGAATCCTAATCTCATAAGCTTTAGCCCAGGCCTATGCCTGATTTTTATTTCAACATGTTCATCTGGCCACCCTTCCTGCTTCTAAGAGAAATTTGTGATTGGATGGATCATACTTCCTACTCTTGTAACCTATCTGCTTCTTGTGACTTAGTAACCTCTGTCTTGACGATTATATATATTTTCTGACACATATTTTAGTACAGGAATTAGGGGAAGGGAAGTACATGGGACAAACCTGATTAACAGGTGGTATAATTCAAAAAGGAAAAACAAATCTCTTCCCATCTGATCCTGCCACAGTGCCTGACGTCCCACAATTTAGGATGCATTTTTTTTTTCCACCTTGCACATTTTGGTCCTTAAGAGTTTTCTATTTAAATGTAAAAACCACAGTACAAGCTTTTCCCTTGCATCTGTATTTATAGAATACTTTATTATGAATGAACCTAAAGCTAAGAAAGGAGAAGATTAAAAAGAATGGCTGTTGAATGCTAAAGGCCCATTTTTGCCTTAAATTTCCAATGTTCTCAGAAGTTAGATGCAGATCTAAGGAAAGGTTGGAGGCCTTCCAGAAAGCCTGGAACACAGGGAGAAATCGATGGCGGATTAGTAATCTCAAGTAGAAAATTCTCAAGTATCCTATCGAAACTGTTAATTGAGAATGAGAAAATCTTTGTAATGTAGAATTTTTGAGGTAGAAGGAAAAATAGGAGTTTGTTAGCCCTGTTATTATAGGTGAGAAGATGTGGTTAATGATTTGGCTATAGTCAGTGCTAAATCTGGGAGTTGCTTGTCCCACCTCATAGTTTAATGTTACACATTGTTCCAGGTCAGTGCCTCCAGAGTACAAAAAGCACTGGAAGTAGAAGGGTGCAAGTTGGGATCCCTTTAACTTGTGGTACATGATGGTTTTTCAAGCAGTACAGGGTATTATGGATAATTTTAAGGGAATATATTCTCAGATCTTTAACTTCCATATGTATTCTTCTGATGAGATTCATTTTCCTTTTTGATAATTGTTTATCAAAACACTTAATATTTTTGTTATTAATGTTGATTTGTTGAGCCATAGAATAATAATAATTGTAATGATAACAGCATAAAAGAAATTTTGGACCCTTTAGAGTCTCATGGTCCCAGAAAATATTTAAGTTTAAATTTATAAACATGTTTTGTTGGAGACAGGTATGAGTGGGTGAAGATTAAATGAATTTCAAGCATAAAATATTTTACAGCAGGATAAAATTCTGTGGAGAAAGTAGAATGGAAATATAAGTTCAAGGAGAAAAGAGAATAATGTAAAATTTCTAACTGTAAAAGAAAAACCTGTTCATATATTTTTAAAATGAATAACAGTGGGTATCAAATTGCTAAGGTATTGAGTTTAGTTTAAGGATTAGTTTAAGAGAATAATGTAAAATTCTTATGTAAAAATACCAAACTTATAGTATAGTGAAAGTGACACTATTTGATACCATTTAAATTTATTATGAAAAACTTTAGATGTTTATTTAAATATATGCAAAGGGCTACCACATAGCTTGTAAAAGTTGTTTAGGGGTTCAAATAAAGAAGACTTGGAAGAACCACTGTTTCCAGTACTCGACTTGGAGCAGCCCATAGTGAAGGTGGCTCTGAGACAGATCAAGGTTTGCAAGCTCAAATGGCACAGAGGCCAGGGAGGCACCCATGAACCAGTGACGTGGGTCTAGTCAGGGTACTGGACAAACAAAGGGCAGCCAGGACTCTGCTCCAATCAAAGACAGCTGTGCGAGACTTCAAGTGCTTTGTTGTTAGATTTTTCTAGAAATTCTAGATTTTTATGGGATATCTCTAAATTTTCAATATTGACTCCAAGATGTAAAAATCTTATGTGCGTCAAACAAAGCACCTTATTGGGCTGCATCTGGCCTGTGGGTCAACTGTAAGTGCTATGGATGGAATGGCATGTGGACTGCTCCTTTATTTGACTACATTCAATGATGGAAAATGTCCAGGGGGTGGTGCTTGATTAATATAGTACTTTTTCTAAAAATATAGGGAGCCAATGTTAGAGATTGTTATTTTGGTCTTTTAAAGTATTTATTTCCTAATGAGTTTAGGGAACTCTAAAGAATGCTAAACTAAATCTATAAGTAAGCAAGTCATTCCACACATTCCTGAACTAAATGCATTTAATAGTTGTTATATATATAGTATACAGATGTAATTTAATTATACTCCAACAATTCATTTTGTTTCCAGTGCTATAACATCAACTGATGACATTAGTACTGAGAACATAAAATGCCCTGAGAATTATTTGCAATTTGAAAGTCCCTTTTCAGCCCTGGCTCTAAGGAGTGTTTTATGCAGCTGATCATTCCCTCCTTCCTGAAACTCTCTACCATCTTTAGTTTTCTTTCTGACCTTGCTACAATATCTCTGTGGGACCCTCTTCTAATTCCCTCTTGAAACATAGCCATTATCTAGGATGTTCTTGCTTCCCTTCCCTCCCTTCCCTCTTCTCCCCCCCTTCCTTATCTCTTTTCCCTTCTTTTCTTCTCTCTCCCTTCATTTTCCCAGATCAAACATATTCATCCCCATAGCTTCAATTATCATCTCTGTGCTCATGCATTTCAAATCATTACCTCCCACCGTGGTCCCTCACCCAAGATCCAAACCTGAATATTTAGGAGCTACCAGGCCTAATGTCCAAATCTGAACTCATCAATTTCCCCTGCAAACAAATAAACAAACAAGTGTTCTATGCACTATTCCTTCCTTCCGTCATCCCGGTGAGCAGCAGGAGCTTTTGCCCATTGTCCTCTTGGTTCTTCCTCAGCTTTGCTCCCGGGCTTACCTTCTCTTCTTTGTTTCCACTCTCCAGATTTGAGGCCTTACCCTCATGCTTTTAAATCACTGTAATAACCTCCCAGCCTTTCTGATCGCGCTTCTAAATTTCTTCTTCATACTTTCGTAAGAATTATTTTGTCTCAAAAATCAATGGGAAATATCCTCTCTTCAGAAACCTCCATAGCTCACTATGTAAAAATCCCACCCCTCACCATGGCATCCAAACGACATTTTAATATTATGCAAAATATCAGTAAGTGTTCTGTTCTCCCAAAATGCATCTACCGCTGTTCTGGAAACAGCAGGTTAAATTAAATAAAGTGGATTTCCTTGCTCTAAGACTTTTTAGAGCTGCTAAAATGCTAACGTGAATAGTGAATCTCTGTAATTTTCCAAATATATTTGGTCAGGGGATCCTCCCCTTGAGGAATGACTATGGCTAGCTTAAGGAGGCCATTCACTGCAACCCAGCTGGGAACCACCGATTACTGACGATGCAGGTAAACCACCTGTCAGGCCTTCCTCCCGCTGCCCCGGCAAGACTGGTGCTGGTTCTCCCCAAATAGACCATACACTGTTAAGCCTCTGAGCTTATTCTATTCCCTCAGTCTATAATGCCCTTTCCTCCATTCTTTACGTGTTTAAAACTTACACATTCTTCAAGAATCAACAGAGGGGTTTTCTTCTCCCCTTGATCTCCTCAGTAATTTATTATAACTCTTTCCATTACTTATTTTATTCTTATGTCATGTTTGTGTGAATGTCTATTCCTTCCAGCAAACTCAAGTTTCGTTGTTTTCATCCATCTCTGCATTCATTTATTATCCAACCATATCAACCAAAGGTTTATTAAACACTAAGCACTATTCTGAGCGTAAGGTTGAGTTCATATTCATTTCAGCAGATTCGCCATTCCTAATAAAGCACTTGTGAGGCTGTACGGCACATTGGTTGAGAGCACAGACTCAGAAGCCAGGAGGCCTTGAGTTGCTTCGTGCCACCACCATTTCTTCACAATGTGATCTTGGGCAAGTGGCAAAACATGTAATATGAAAATGTGACTTTATTCCTAGGAATTTTGGAGTAATCCTTAAGATACAACATAAATTTTTACTTTATAACGATCAAAAATTGTTTTAGTAAAGCTATATACTTTATAGCCAGCCAAACTGTGATATAGTAAAATATACTTTTCAATAAATATTTCAATACCTTCATTTGGGCATGGACATACCTTGCTTGTGTAGATATCTAGAAATGAAAAGTTCTCTGGAATTTTATAACAGTGATAGTTCAATGTTTTTCTGAGGAAAAAAAAAATTTTAAACTGCATATTTGACTTGAAAACAAGTAAAATTACTTTGTGGTTATCTTTTTTTTCCCAGCATATTATGGGGGTGCAAATGTTTAGGTTACATATATTGCCTTTGCCCCACTCGAGTCAGGGCTTCAAGTGTGTCCATCCCCCAGATGGTGTGCATTGTACCCATTAGGTGTGAATATACCCATCCTCCCCTCCCCTCACCTGCCTGACACACGATGAATGTTACCACTATATGTGTACTTAAGTGTTGATCAGTTAATACAAATTTGATGGTGAGTACATGTGGTGCTTATTTTTCCACTTTTGGGATACTTCACTTAGTAGAATGGGCTCCAGCTCTATCCAGGATAATACAAGAGGTGCTAGATGACCATTGTTTTTGTGGCTGAGTAGAATTCCATGTTGTGCCATGAAACTACTGAAATTGATAAACAAATTCAGCAAAGTCTCAGGTTACAAAATCAATGTACAGAAATCAGTAGCACTCCTATATGCCAACAGTCAAACTGAGAACCCAAAGACTTGATACTCTTCACAATAGCAACAAAAAAAATAAAATACCTAGAAATATATTTATTTAACTAAGGACCTAAAAGACCTCTACAGGAAGAACTATGAAACACCGAGGAAGGAAATAGCAGAGGACATAAACAGGTGGAAAACCATACCACGTTCATGGGCAGCCAGAATTAACATTATTAACATGTCTATATTACCCAAAGTGATCTACAAACTCAATGAAATCCCTATTAAAATATCAACATCATTTTTCACAAAACTAGAAAAAGTAATTCTATGCTTCATATGGAACCAGAGAAGACCCTGTATAGCAAAAGCAATCTTAAGCAACAAGAACAAATTGGGAGACATCAATTTACCAGACTTCAAGTTGTGGTTATCTTTTAATGTTCAAGATAGCATTTATGACTAATAAAATATGTACTGTATACTATGAATGTAGATATCATTTAGACACACTAGAAAGAATGATATCCATTAACTATTTTCCCTGGGGGACATGTGACCTTGAATCAGGGATTTCTGTGGTCTTTTATGTGCCGTAACATATTTCCAGCATCATATGCTGCTGAACTGGGGCCTTTAGGACTGTATTCCTCTTATTCTGGGTCACAAGTTGAGTGAGCCTAAATACAGAGGAAGGATTAGTGAAATACTGTATGTGATGACACTTTGGAAATTATAAAACCGTACGATGTTCATTACGTTGCCTTTGAAAGTTTCTGTTTCAAAGATACTCCATCCGAAGGTCTCTTTGGCAGGTCAGAGGCAAAACTCCCTCAGTGATATCCCTACCAACTCTCTTGTAATGAACTTGTCTTAATAGTATCTCGGTGTTCTAGCAAGATTCCAGGGCAGGGATATTTACGTTTGGTTAGATTGTGCCTTCTTATTAAAAGCAAATTGTAAATTATTTTTAGGTTGTGTTATATTTGGTGCCAAGAACAAAATATCCTAGAGTTTGGCTGGGATTAGGAATGGGTCATGAGAATCAGGATGTGCTAAGGGTGACTGATTATACTTTTTCAACTTCATGGGAGGAAGATATAAACTGTAGCACAGCAAGAGCGCCTACTTCTAACGTGGACTGTGGGTGCATACGTACCAGTTTTTAATGCAAATATCAAGTCATCAAACTCCTGGGACTCCTCATCAGCTATCAGCGACCCCTGGCCGTATCCACCAGAGGAAGGGAATGTGGCGCCATTTTGTGGACTTGGCTTCAAATCAGGGCTGGCCTGACTGGCTTGTTGGAAGGATGCTCTCTCCCAGTCAGGTGGTACCTTTTTGGGTTGGGGTAGGAGGAAAAGGAAACCATAATATGACTACATACACATTCATGATGAAACCCATGTGAATAATTTATCTTCACATTTCATTACAAAAGCTGGGAAAGGAATGTTGACTTGTTTTTAAATTAAGACCTTTAATTTTATCTTTGTTTCTTAGAAAATTATGTTGCTCTCTGAGCCAATCTACTCTGGTGATTCTAAACAATTTATCTATTATAATTACCGTAGATTTCTATGCTGTCATGTGTAGGGACAGAAAATTATTCTTTTTTTAACCCAATGAATACATTTTATTTTTTTGTGTGATCTGTGCAAATAAAACTCTGTTACAAAAAATATAAGAACTGAAGAAGAATCCTTTTAATCCTTCATTTAAATACTACACGGGATTTTAAATACAGTAGGTATGTATAATGACATACTAAATTGAAAAAAATACTTCCATAGCATTGTAAATTCCTCCTTATTTTTGATTGAATGATTAAAAAGATAGTTCTTTCCTGAAACAATTGTATGTATTCACTTCCCTTTGGGTTGCTGGTAAACAACCCCTTAATCCTTCCTTTCCTATCCCTTTCCTTCTCTGGTTTTTAGAATGTCTCCGACAGTACTCACTGACAGCTGAACCAAGGCCAATTCTAAGCCTCTGAGGAATGCAGAGCACACTTTAGGCTCTGGCATTGTGCAACGCCCCAAATGAACACTCAAGTAGTGGCTCAGGCCCAGTAAATGAACTGTTACAGCTGCTGTCTACCAATACAAGGTTTTCTGAGAGACAGCAAAGACACCTCATACTGAGAAAAGTGACCTAAGGGCTTTGGAAATAAACTTGAGAGAAGAAGATGAAACCTTAAGAAATTTCACTAAGTAGACTGTCTAGACCACCACTGTCCAATAAAACTTTCTGTGATGATACAAATGTTTTATATCTGTGTTCTACCAAACACATGTGGCTGTTGAGTACTTAAAATGTATCCAGGGTGAGTGATAAACTGAATCTTTAATGTTACTTAAGTTCAGTTAGTTTAAATTTAAATAGCCACATGTAGTTAATGATATTGTATTGGACAGTTCAGCTCTAAACAAATGCTAGATTAGGTAGACATTCAAAACAAAAATTTTTTAAGATTCATTTCTGAATTGATGATCCTAAAAATATTCCTGTTTCTATTGGTACCTTTTGTGATAAAATAATTCAGTTTTAAGAACTTTTGGGATACAGAAATGGTATTTCTGAACATTTAAGAGTACTAAAGAAATATCCCAATTTTTAAATATTGTACTTGAATTTATTCATATTATAACTGAAATTTTGTACCTTTGACCAAAATCCCTCATTTCCCCCACCCCTCAGCCCCTGACAACCACCTTTCTACTCTCTTTTCCCCGTTATTAGTTAATAATCCTTAATATTAAATTGTACCTATTCAAATAAAAATATCTATAGCACTTGATTTGTGATCTTTTACCTAATTTTAATCTGATGTAAATAAAATCACTTTTTATATTTCCATGAAGGACAAGGAACTCTCTTTGGGCAGGTAGGTTATCTATCTGTCTGTTGTCTACTTATCTATAAACTGTTTCTTTTCAGACAGATGTACGTTGATTTCCTGCATTTTTCGGGAAGCAAACACAAATATCTTTCCCCTTGGTTTCTTAATACGGAGAAGGCAATACAAGCTCATTCAAAAATGGTAGTCAAGAGCATCTCGGGCACTCCAGACATTGTCAGGGGCCTCAGTTACCATCTCTTTCTGGCCGAATGTATTCTGTTTAAAAATCGCTGGCCTCAGTTCTAGGGGCAGCATTACTGACAAGTTGATGGCAATGTGATTCATACACAGGAAATCAAAATGATGTGGATAGAATGCAGAGGGCGGTGGGAGGTCGATTTTACAGAGGAAATCCTGGCTAGATTTTCCAGTAGTGCTGCAGAAGCACTCTTCTGAACTTTTGTTCTAAAATATTTTCTAGTATTTAAATTGAAAGGAGTTTCAAAACTTACTTTCTTTTCACTTAGTGTTTGCTGGGATTGAAGTAGTGAGTTGTGATGGGTGAAGGAGAAAGCTGTGAAAGTATTTTTAGGAAGAACAGTATTTTAAAAACCATTTCTTAGGCAGACCCAGCCACTGCCATGTCAAATTAGGAAAATGTTGAAAAAAGAGATGTCAAATTATACTCTCTGATTTCTCAATACAAACTGCTGGTAAGTATAGCTCATGGGGCGGGCAAGAAGAGTTAGAAACAGGTACCATACTACTCTGTAAGGAAATCAAGTATGAGAAGTCAGAAGATGTCAGTATGTAAAGTCACCTAATGTCATTTATCTCGCACTCTTTATGAGACGGAGAAGCTATCAATGAGAGAGAGACAGAGACAGAGACAGAGAGAGACAGGGCAAGGGCAGATACCTCCTCCATAGCACTGATAAGATTCTGGGTGGACTTGCTGATTTCCCCTCCAGCAGGAGGCATTCCACTCCCGGGCGTGAAAAAGGCTGTACTGGGTCCTGGATGCCCATTCACTTCCACCGTGTAGCTGGCCTTCATAGGGCAACACATCTGGTTGTGTAAAATGAAATAAACCACAAAAACGTAAAGTCCCTGCAAGAGAAGAACACCAGCATGTCAAAGGAAGTCCTGCTACCATAGTTGAAGAGAAACATGGTTGCAACCATAGCTGATTTTCAACAAGTGTTCTCCAAATTCTACCAACAGCTGAGAATTACAGAACATATTAGGAGTCTAGCAAGAGATCAAGGCAAATTTCAAATGTCATATGAAATTTTTTGATCAATGTCATTTAGGAAAACTGATCTCTCACTAGCAAATCTTTTTTTTTTTTTCTTGGTTAAAACTTGGTTAAATAACTCTGAAATCTAGGCTTATTGAAACATGAATGCAGAAGTATGTCTGATTAGCTGTGTATATTTTGTTTTAGAAACCAAACTTCTTACTTTCCAAATTACTGTCTCATTTATTCTCATTTTTTTTCTTAGCAAAATGGTTGAAGTGGGGTACTAATGCTCCATTCACGGTGTAAATTTCTGGAAGGGCAGCATTAACCAAACCTATTGATTTCATTTATGTATCTCACCTACTTATCTCTTTTGGAAATAGAATCACTGGGTAGGGCCTCTGAGGAATTCTGAGGATTGCTTAATATTTGGCATGCCTTGCTTCTCAGTAAATGTTACATAAGAACAATAAAGCTGTCCTGTGTATTCTTAAAAGTGCTGCTGGCCCTTTAAATTCTTTTGCAACCTAGTCAAACTCTTAACAATTGCTCTGCTTCCATCACAGACAGCAACTCAAAATCTGTATTTGTCTTTTGGACATTGCCTACACTGGCTCTCATTTATGATTTCTACAAGGGACCTACTGTATACTTCTATTGGTGCTTCTATAAAGCTTGGTAATTTTGACCTTTCTACTCAACCAATAAAACATGTTAAATTGTGCCTTTTGTATCTGTTTATACTGGTGTTTAAGTTTTGGAAGCAAATAAGACTCTCCATCAAATAGTTACAAAAATTCTTAAATTAATCCACAAAAATAAAAGACACTTAGCTTATTAAAGAAGAAAAGGAGTTAACAGCAAGATTTTTTAGAAAACATGACTAAATATCTTCATTTTGTGAAATTTTTATTCTCCCACACTTCCTAACATTTCTAGGAGAATAGAAGCAATAATATATTTGTGGGCCTGAAACTTATATCTGCTGATATAATTGTAAAAAGTCTACTGGAAAATACTGAAGGCCTAAGAATTACAAACAACTTTTATATAAAATGAAATTAGAGGGCAATGTGCAAGCTATGAGTGTTATCATTTGATCTCTGCTGCCTTTTCTTCAATACTGTTATAATTTAGGTCTTTCTCCTCTTCTACTGGAATCATCCCTCCTCAGGTTGGCATCTAGTCCGTGTAATTAAAAAATGTGTTTTAAAATCAGTGATTTACCTGCTAAAATGTTTTTAAATGTAATTGGTCTAGCCATAATATAAAAGTAAATAGAAACATTTATTTCCCTTTGAATTGGAGTTGTTTGTTTTTTTGGAAACAACATTAAAATTCTAAATTGTGTAGGGTAAGTGAATTAGTTTCATGTGCAAATGATATTGTGAACACTAGCAGAAACAAATCTCATCCAAAATTTTTCTTGTATCACTAACTTTTCACATGAGAATGACTTAATTACATTGGCCACAGTAATAGACAAAACAGGAAAAAAATAAAACTGTCAGCCTTAAAAATTGTGTAAATGTCACTGATTTATTTCAGGATTTCTCTAAGTGTTGTGAAGTGATAGGGTAAAAGCTACATCAGGAAACAAAACCCATGCTTTAAAATCCATCTCTGAGGACCCATTTGTTAAAACAGCACATTCTCTCTCTTGTTTGTTTTTATATCTAGCCTTTTGTGCTTCAGGAAAGGAACTGCCTGCTGAAAATAACTTGCATGTGAAAATTGCATGTTTTTTTTTTTTCTTAAAAGCATAGAAATATACAGTAAATATTGTGAATCTTTTAGATGTGCCCTAGGAAATATAAACACTGTTAAAATGGAAAGGAAAGAATGTTTAAATGCAGATTGTATGACATTTGCCTGTGTCCAACCCAGGCTGGCAAATATAGAAGAGGGACCTTCATTATCCAAAGTACTCAGCTGTGGAGGTTTCTGACCTCAGAGTAAAAACAAGTCTCCATTCCAAATGCTGCATGCTAAATTTCAGGCTCCCTTTTTTATGCCAGTGTATAATAGAAATTTAAGAGAGACTCTGGATTCTTAATTATTCAAGCCAATACTGCTGATCGCCCACTATGTGCATGGCCAGGCACTGAGATGCAGGGACAAAACATTCGGCTCCTACTCTCAAGTTGCTCACAAGTACAATAACCTACTACAACGTAACAGGTTAACTGGTGTAGAAGCAGGACATATATAATCCATCTGTTCTTCCTATTCTTTACCTAAGGAAGGCTTACAGGGACATGACTTCTTTCTGTGCGTTGCTATTTTTTATTATTTTGTTAGATCTACTACAATCATGAAAAATGCTTTCAGAAGTCTTTAGTTAGATTATATCTGGATTGACAATACTCACTATGACCAATTCTATATTTCTTTTGATTCAGGAATTTAAACTTATTAGCAAACATTCAGTGAGACAGAAATGAAATCATAATAGTCTAAAGGAGTTAGCCTACTATCCTCTTAACATTACCGAAGAGTAAAGTAAGGACAAGAGATTTCGGTTGCTAGTTGCAAACATTTCTGTCAGTTCCATATGAGATAGGAAAAAAATATTAGCATTTCACAAACTTAACTAAGAAGGAGTAGTGGTTAAGAAAGAGTGATTGTTAAAACACAAAGGTGATTAGCTGAGTTTTACACTCTTCTGAGATCCTTTTACAAGTTCTCCAAGGCTTAACAGCTCCTAGTTGAGGGACACCCTCAGGTTTCAGATGAGTTTTCCAAATCAATGTGAAACCCTGAGACTTCACTTCCTTCAGAGAGTGCAGGGAATGAAATCTCTGTTAAAATTAGGGTTTCTTCATCTCAAAAATTACAAATTTAGGATAAAAAAATAAAAAAGAACGTCCATTAAGCTATAACTTCCTAGAAAGCAAGAGACAGTGTCTAGTTCACTGTTTTACTTTTTTGTTTACAGTGTGGTCCCTGGCATGCAGGGGGAGCTTCAAAAATATTTGTTAAATAAGAGACTATGGTTTTTAAATTTCACGAGAGAGAGAGAGAGAGAGAGAGAGAGAGAGAGAGAGAGAGTAGGAAGGGGTGGGGGACAGACTTGGGTCTGAGGCATGTGTTGGTTTTAGTTCTCTAACTCTCACAACTAGAGTGAGATACTTCACTAGATGTTCAACAAAGTTTTGTTTGAGCTTAGTTTTTCTGTTTCACAGGTCACATGTGCCAAGACTCTTCTCGGGGGAATGAAGCATACACTCCAGGCTGAGTCTCTACTTTTCTGGGTGGGTGTCTCCTGGTGGAGGGTTGCTTTGTGCTGGGCTCGCAGGTGACTTCCTGGCTGTCACTGGCTTTTCTGCTGATCTGGCAGCAGATCAGCATACTGTTGAGCTCCTTCTTGTGGCTACTTCTCCTTAAAGGTCTTTCTTTGCTCGCCCCTTGGCAGACACCCCTGGGGAGTCTCCCTGCTCTTGTTTCTGGCTTCAGACTGCTCTTGGGCTGCTGACCTACTGCTGTTTTGCATCACCAGTGACTAAGCAGCAAAGACATTGGATTTCATGCCAATGACAGAATTGGAAAGACAAATACGTACAGTATTTCTGCATTTGTGTATTTTGTTTCAAATGTGAGAAAAGTAGGAATTTCATCTTTACTTCGTTTTTTTTAAACTGTTCTTATTTTTACATTTGAATTTATTTTTGTTAATGATTTTATTCACAATAAGAATCCACCATCTAACTGTGCATTAAATATACAGAGAAAGGGAACAAGTGAGTCCATCTTGATAGCTATAGGTTAGTCAGCACAATTGAAATACTTAGAAATTTACAGGAGCAATTATTGTTCGAATGCTTTTTTAAATTATTTGGATTAAATAAGTAATTATCTAGTATTCACCATGGGTTTGTTCAGTTCTCCTATAATTCCTTACTAATTTAAGGGACATAGTTTTCGTAACATCCTTTGTTCAAAACTAGTAGAGTCAATAAAAGCAGTCTGTTATCTTCAGACATGTCTGTGACTAAATATCTGGGTAGCAGCACGCCTTCATTTTTTAGGTTTACACAGATGTCTATTCTGAATTTTGTAACTCCTAAGAACAACAATTTTATAGTTTTTTAAATCATAAATATCCAGTGTACAAACAAGATACTCTTCCTTTACACAACCAAGGTTTCTATCCACAATTTAAGAACATATTTCCCTGTATATCATTTATAGACTTAAGAAACATTAGGTTGGAGTCTCTTTGTGATAAATACTCAAAAGATAATAATTGGGACATGCTTCAGTAATCTCATCTCCAGATGGTATAATCCCCATTTAGACTTTCCTTTTGAGCCTTGTTTTATAGTGCTTCGTTTCTGAGACTGTCGATGCCCTTCATGTTTCTGTTCAGTTTCCAAGCGTGGACCACTAATGAGTCATGATACTACTTATCAGGAGCCAGACTATCTCTGACAAGGTAAAACGAACTGCAAAGTAAGTTTGCTTGTTTTTTTTTAATTACAAGATTACAAACCCTTGACCCATTAATCCTACTTTGGGAGTTTCTAGATTAAAACATTTTCCAAAGTACAAATCAAGTTGGGTAGTAAGATTGAGGGGGAGAGAAGATTGAAGGTGGTTAAACAGTATCGAGATGGGATGAAATAATATAGAAGAGGTTTGGAATCCAAGGATAATTTTATAGGGTATTATTAAAATAAAGGAGAAAGAATTGAGTTGGTGTGAGCTCTGAATGAGACTATTTTTTATTTAAAACTTATTAAAATACCAAATTGTACTGTGATTATTTAAATTCTAAACGTAATTTTAAGTAATTTTAAACGTAGTTTTCATCAGCATCCTTTAAATTGTCTTTTTGAAAACAAGGCCTTAAAAATTTAGCATTCAGATATCCTACTCAATCATTCTGTGGACTAAGTTTAACTGTTTGGGCAGTGATAGGTGACCAAAGCATAGTGTCGATGATGAAGAAAGGGGAAAATTGGATGACTCAGTGCCAATTGAAATAAGGCAAGAGAAGGAATCACTTTTCTGTGGAAGTTAAATTAAATTTCAAACATGTTTGAAGTAGAAATATGTGAGCTATTTTAAGTATCAGACTGGAGAGGAGGAGAAAAGGCGAGGTCAGAGATACAAGTGTACTATTGCTGTGTAGTGGTGAAAGCTGAATCAGTATGGGTGCACGGGTTTTTTAAGGAAGACACTGTATAGAGAAAAAGGCTGAGTGCCCAGGATTAAACACAGCTGGAGGACAGGAACAGGAAGAAGAACAGTGAAGTAAACAAGGAACAACTGACCAGTCAGGCAAGTCAAAGGTCAGCACAACTGTTTCAGGGAAGCCAAGAGAAGATTCTAATCCAGAAACATGAGATGGTCCATACTGTCAAAAACAGACATCAAGGAGAAAGAGAAAGAGGCATTTGTTCATTTCATGTGTAACTGATGTCTTTGGAAAAAACAAAAACACAATTATGAATACAATAGAGACAGCGGTGAGAATAGACTGAAACCTGTTATCTGTAGTGGTGTCAACACAAAGGTATCCTTAGGTTAGGGGATTAACCTGACTCATTCCATGAGCTCAGCCAGTTTGATAACTGCATGTTAACACTGAATGGGAGTATTTTACTCCTACCACCCCACCCACTTCCATCATTATTCTTCTTATTCAGAGCAAAAGACTATATAGCTCAGACTTAAATTCCTTTAAACTACAAACTGAAGCAGGTGTTCCATCTGAAGACAAATACCAAATGCACGTTGCCCATTTCACGTTCTCTGAAATACCAAACTAGTGTGGTTGTGCCTTCCTGTAAATGAGATGTCTTATCTGACACTATCGTCCCTTCTGGAGAAGCCCAATTTTTGTATTCCTGATTTATTCCTGCCCCAATAAATTGCTGAAGGGAGTCAGTCAGCTAAAGACACATATATACTGGGCTGCTAAATTGTTTATATTGCTTTTAAAAAGAAAAAAAATCTTATAAACTTTAAGAAACTATTGATTTCATCATAATGTAGTTATTAATAATTAAATGCCAAAAATGACATAAATGGCCTTGTTTTAGGAATATTCTCACATGACTCAATTCCAAAACAACAATATAGTCCACGTAGACTTTTATGTAAATGTGGAACTTCACATACTATCATTTGCTGTCCTAAAATAAACAGGTATAAATTATGCCCTGAGGAGATAAGAAGTTCATCAATACAACTGGCAAAACTAGTAAATTCTGGGAAGTCTCATCAGCAGATTACTATTCCTTGAGGTATCATACTTCATGGAATTTTCGCATTTATAGATTTGAGATAATATAGCATCTAAACAGAAATAAATATTGTAATAATTCCAGATATTAAGAACCAGCATATATTAGTATATTGTCAAAATATTGTAGTTCTGTTTTTTTAATACTTTTTATTGTATTTTTTAATCAACACATAATAATTATGCATGTTTATGGGGTACATAATGATGTTTTGATACATATAATGTACAGTGATCAGACTGGGGTAATTAGCATATCCATCATCTCAAACATTTATCATTTCTTTTGGTTGGGACATTCAACATCCCCCTTCTAGTTGTTTGAAACTATATAACATATTGTTGTTAACTATAGTCATCCTACGGTGCTATAGAACACTGGTACTTATTCCTCCTATCAAACCATTATTATTTTCAAATACTCTTTTCTGATGACTAAACATCTATTTAGTAGGAATAAGTCCTTTAATATCTTTCTGTTGCAATTTCCTTATCAGTAAGACAAGGATACTAGTATTTCTCTGGGGATGCTCTATGGAATAATTAATGTACTAGCAAAACTCTAAAAATCTACAGATATTTTAATTTTAAAAAGTAAAAATTTAAAAGTAAACCAAGTTCATATTTATTACAGAAAGAGAACAAAGAAAGAAAACACAGAGAAGCCCTACCAAAATTTATACCAAATCTTAACACTCAGAAGTAACCACTCGATTTTGGATACAAACTTTCTTAAAACTACAATTTCTCAAGAAGTTTTTTCTCCCAACCCGTTAATTATGTAAGGATATGTTTTCATATGTAAGCACTTTTTTGGAATAAGAGCTGAAGGTTGGATTTACAGTTGGGCAACCACTAGGGTAACCTCAGATCTTGATTTGCCTGTAACAGTCCCGGTTTACTTGGGATTCTTGGTTTAGCCTGTTGTCTCAGCGTTTTTATTCACATCACCCCTTTTCACTCAACTGGCAATGACAGTGAATTATTTGGCAAACTAATAATTGCCAAGGGCCCAGCATCGTGAAGGCTATCCTTCCTATATGATACAGTGAAGCTATCAACTTTATCCGTATAAAAATCCAGATTGTAACCAGCCCTCTTAGCATGAGGATAGTCTGCAATTTAATTTCTCTCCTAACCATCTTGGATTCACTCATTGAGTTAACTCATAATAGCTAAGCGTCCACCTGGTAGCGCACTCTAGGCTCCATGCAGGCAGTGAATAGAAAAGGCTTGGTCCTAACATGGTCTAATGCTTTGGGTTCTACCAGTTCCTCTGCTTGCTGAACCTCAGACCACCACTTAAAGGAAAAATCAGTAAAGTGGATGATGGGTCCAGTGAAGGCCTTACCTTCAATGAAGTCCTTCCAAATATTTTTTCTTTCTTCTACAAAATAATGTTGTATATTATCCTTTAGAAAGTCTTCAAGTGTCTACTACATAGGAAACTCTGTGACTCAAAAAATGATGTAAAAGACATGGTACCTGCTTCAAAGAGCTTACACAGAAGTTAAAAATATGAGGCATATGAATACAATTAATTTTTGTGGCCTAGAATGCCTACCATGATGTGGGTCTGCACTCTCAAATTACTTCTCATCAGAAATTTTCAATTTTGTCAAGAGTGGGTGGATATCGTGTGGGCTTGTATCACCCATCTTGTGACAGAAGTCAAAAGGAAAACAAGATTTAATTTCATGTGTGTATTTATTCCATTGCC
Source organism: Avahi laniger (assembly GCA_963575035.1). Taxonomy (NCBI): domain Eukaryota; kingdom Metazoa; phylum Chordata; class Mammalia; order Primates; family Indriidae; genus Avahi; species Avahi laniger. The sequence goes on from CAUYSK010112581.1 coordinate 29,420, forward strand.
AATTTTTCAGAACTCAATTTTTCTATGTATTATATTGGTAGTAAATGATATTTAATAAAATTTCTGGTAGTGCCACTTTTAATTACCATGACCTCAAATCAATCGTTTTCCCTTTTTAAAGGAAAAAAAATTTTTTTTTTTTTGAGACAGAGTCTCACTTTGTTGCCCTGGCTAGAGTGAGTGCCGTGGCGTCAGCCTAGCTCACAGAAACCTCAGATTCCTGGGCTCAAGCAATCCTACTGCCTCAGCCTCCCAAGTAGCTGGGACTACAGGCATGCGTCACCATGCCCGGCTAATTTTTCCTATATATATTTTTAGCTGTCCAATTATTTTCTTTCTATTTTTGGTAGAGACAGGAT